>AYEL01064003.1:0-210389 GCA_000484575.1 Olivierus martensii
ACCTTCGTATCGCAGTGTCAGATAACATCAAACCAGCATTTTCAGAAATTATTAAACAAATGCAAGCCCATTCTTCTCATTAAATTTTAATAAGAAAAATAAATATGCATCTATGTTTATAATAAAAATAATGTGCAATTATAGCTTTTTTGGATATTACATAAGGCCTTATTTTCTCTTTAAAACACTAATTACAATAGATATCTGCTCAATCAGTTAGGGGTACGCACCATTTATTTTTTCTGTCTTAGCAGTCAAAAACGTTTGGAGACCATTACTCTATACCATGACCTAATTTCATGTATTTTGCAACAACGGTTCCCGAGAAAAAAATTATTTTTCAAAATTCAAAATTATTTTTTTTCTGAGGAACCATCAGTATTTCGACATTAATATTTGTCAAAAGTAAAATGTTACCCAGAAAGCAACCTCTAAAAAAAAAATCAGCCAAATCAATGTAAAGGTCACTTTCCAATGCTTATCCGGCTACAGCCTTAGTGATAAGTGCATGCCGCATCATAAAATCATATCAATTATAATTACTTTTTGGTAGTTAATAGCAGAATATACTAAACTAATTTAAAAATAACTGTTATATTTAAAAAATATAAAATTTAACATTATCCATACATTATTTAATCAAGGCGAAGTTAAATTTGTATGCTGGAAATTATAAAATTGCTTTATAAAGATTTTAAAACTTTGAATAAATATTTTTTCTGTTGATTATTCCTAAAAATTTCATTTTGCGTTCATGCTAATACAATTTTTTATTCTTCATTTACAATAAATAAAATGTAATTTTCTTTTTATATTTGGTAAATGGTAAATTTTCTTAGTATATACAGTAACACAAATATTCCTCATGATAATTTACAATGGCAGTACGCTAAAGTTTTCCATTCTGAGTTATACTTTTTATAAGCAATTGAGAAGGAAAATATTATATTTGTATAATTTTTTTCTTCACAACTGTTTGTAAACTCATGGATGGGAAAACTTTGGCTCATTATACTAGTGACAATTGCCATATATGGACAATTTAAGATAACATAATTTGATTATTAAAAGCATTTATTTCTTTTAGTTTTAATAATACAATATAAGATTTTTTAAAAAGTTATTTTCAAAATTATATTTGTTTTTGACTATATGTTGACATATGGCAAAAAATATTTAGTGTGTTAGAAATGGCACATATGCCTTACTTTGGCCATTGCTGCAATAGATGATGGCAATGTAGTATAATTAATAAAAATAATTATTAAATTTGCAGTTTAGTTCTAAACTTACTCTTTAGGACTAATAATTAGGTTTGTTTAGATTATTTGGTTAACAATTCCATAGGATGAATTATGATATGCTTGTTGTTTACTAATCTCTGAGTGGAAAGCAATGTAAAACAAAAAAAGTATCCAAAAGCTGACACTGTTCTTTAGCAATTTAATAAAATATTGAATTCAAGAAAACAATAATCATAATAATTCACTGAAAATATTAATCAAAAACCAATGACATAATAAAGTATTAAATGTTTCATCATGAACGCAAGAAAGAAAACATAATATAAAAACATAAATTATAAATTCCAGGAAATATGCCATTTCCCTAACTAATTGAAAAAATTGACATCAATATTTGTCTATTATATCACCATTTGGTAAAGAATTAGCTTACCACCTGGAGTATTTGAATTTAATTCAGAAGCTCACACCTCCAAATTTCTTCTATAGGGATTTGGGCCTGGATTGATGAACTCCATTCATCACTTTAGCCCATCATAAAGCTGGCTTGATTAGCTCAGTTAAAAACACATGAATTTTCAACCCAGAGGACTTGGAATTGAATCCAGATTCCACCCTCTTGAAAACTCTACATGAAGGTTCCTGGTGTAAAAAAAAAAAAAAAAGATATATGAAGATATCGGCACCCTTTAAATTCCTCTACATAACAAGGGGTGCCTTATTCAACTTTTAAAACACTTGCTTGTTATAAATTTCTCATAAAATTTGGGTAATGGCTCATAAATCAAATTTTGATATAAATTATATTTATTTGCAAAATCAGGAATCTCTTATATTGGGATCTCGTAAATTGGAGTATGACCTTATTTCTTTTATAGATTTAAGCAAACAAATCAATAATTGTTGTAATGCCTGAATTTACATTCAACCAAGCACATTATCTATTTCTTGAATTGAGAAATATTTGAATTATATCTTGATTCTCAGCACGTCATATATAGATTATTAATAATAGATAATGCTAAGTGTTAAGCAATGTAGATAAACCATCTATTATCAATAATATAAAATTGCAAGTTCTGTGGCAGTAGAAAAACAATTATGCATTAGTGTAAAATTGAATGTCAGATCCTAACACTAGAAGCAATTTAGGCCTTGTTTCAGCAAAGTACCTATATCCAGATGAGCACATGTCAGGTTTTGGCTGAAAAACTAGAAGCAAGCATAGGTAAATGGTACATCAGGGGTTTGCAAAGTGATGTGAGAAGCATGGAAACAATATAGTAATATAATAATATAACATTTATTTTCAGTGCAAAGTATTTTTTTAAATTAAACCTAATTAATATTCAAAAAATTAAAAATGTAAAATCTTGCTTAATTTTTGTCAAAATCTTTTGAAATTTTCAAAATTCATTGCATTTTTTGCTCTCTTTCTAATATCAGCATTTTTTTGTAATTTTATATTTTACACAACTTTTCATTCTCTATATGAGATCCTCAGAAAACAATTTTTTTGAATGAAATCTTAGCTATCAATTAAATAACTGATATTTTTAGATAGTGACATGTCTTCAGAATAAAATAAGCCATGAATGAAGAAATTTAAGCCATATTTTAAAAAATAACTTGTAAAAGATCAAGTATTATGTAATTCTTGTTGATTGAAGTTACATCATAATTATTAAAAAAATTACATAAATTCAATAAAATATTGTCATTTTTATTAATATTTTATGTTTATCATCTTGTCCTTACTTAAAAAATAAAACTTAAAGCCCTTTAGCAGTCAAAAAACTTTAATCAGAAGCCCTTTAGCAGTCAAAAAACTTTATTTTTTTTCAACGCACTTGGCACTTTCCTCAGCTGCTACTACAAGATTCACCCTGTTACACAAGAACAGGGGACCAACTACACAAAATAAACAAACATGACAAAATTTAAAGGGCAGGATTACATCTGGAAGCACTCTCCTTAGCACCACCTGCCTGCAAAACCATATATTTCATTAGGCATCAGATCTTCTAAGAATACATTGAGTACATTACAAAAACAAAAACTGTACAAAATTATACAAATTTTTTAAAAATTATCTAAAATCTACATGAATTTAAAATATGTACAATTATCCGCAAATATTAAAAGACAACATAAAATAAAATAATAATTGTCACAAAAAGCAGTGCTCCCATATGGGAGTATCGAAACTGACAGTAGCGTATCCTTTAGTCTGCTTTAAAACAGACTAACGGATACCAGTTTTACCTTTTCCAATTGCAAAATTTCCCTGTTAATTCAATTTTAAAACAAACTACATATATGCATTTATAAAAAAAATAAAGAAAAGTAAATGATCTTTCTAATTTAGTAGACAGAAGGACAGTGAAAATTAAGAGAATGTGTGATCAAATCAAAGAGAGTATAAGGACTTTTTCAAGTATCAAAATTAAAGATCACATATGAGAGAATGTAGGAAGAACATATGATTCATAAAATCAGATTGAAGAATAGAGAAAAACAAGAGAATGAGATCATAAAGTGCAAAGATAGTATGTATGGGTGTACTATATCAGAAAAGACAATCTTAGCTTTTATCAAAATTTTTAACAATTTATTTTTAAGGCATCTATTCATTGTCAATAGTTAAAAGTTTTTGAATATTTTTAAAAATCAATTGAATTAATGTTTTCTCAAAATAAAAAAAAATAATCAGTAAACAAGCAAAAATATCTTTCAATAATAATTAACAATAAACAAAAAAATACAAAGTACCTTTTAATTCTTTATTTTCTTTAAGTATTTCACTAATCCATTGTTGAACTTCATCAGAAGGAGAATCAGCTTGTAAAGATCCAGATGTAATCTGTAAATCATTAAACTGTCCAGATGAATTTTCGACAGGATTAAGAGAAGGACTTCCTAAAACAACAAAATCTGATGATTCATCTGAATCGTCATTGCAATTATTCAATTCATGATTGCAATAATTTGATGATTTTTCATCTTGGGTAGTCATTTTAGCAACTTTTTATCATCAAAATTAAAACCTAAAATAAAATTTTTTTGTTAATAATTTTGTTATATTTATATTTATTATATTTACTTTAAAATAAAAATACAGGAAATTCCCAGTTTGAGAGTTCTTAGGTTTATGAGTTTTTCACACACGAAATATCCAAAAAATAAATAAATAAATCAAAAATATAAACATTAATTACAATAAATAAATACTAAACATTCATAAAAAGATATATAAAATCATTTACATAATTATATAATATAGTATAACTGGATATGTAGAAGAAAGTCTATCATTTGCTACAAAATTGGAAAAATCAAAATGTCAGACTGAGAAGCAGAAGTAATGTACAGCTCCGGCCAAAATGTTTGTCACCTCACTGGATACGTTCGGCTTCCTTACAATATTTGGCTTCAGCATGCAGTAGTTTCCTCGGCAACGTAAACACTAATGTGTTGGAGGAGGGATCGTCCATTATGTAGTTCTCCAGCAACGAGGGGTAGGGTTCTGATAGCGGCGAGAGAACTGTGACGTTAGCAAAGAGGGGTAGGGTTCTGATAGCGGCAAGAGAACTGTGACGTGTTTAAAAATTATTAAAGTTTTCATAGAAAACAAATGGTGGACTAATTTTATGGCTTTTGTAATAGATAATAAAAAACCTAAATTATCAAGCCAAATTTTAGCCCTTGAAACCGTAACGGAAACAATTTTAATGATTTGAAATAATTTGAACTAATGTTAGCGCCATCTCGTAATTAGAATAATTATTAATTTTACAAATCAATGAGTGGCGCCATCTATTAATTAATAATTGAACTAGAATTTTTAACTAATTTATCCGAAGAAAAAATCTGCCTCGGCCCGGGATCGAACCGGGGACCTTTGGGCTAACGTCCCAACGTCATAACCGCTAGACCACCAAGGCCAACAAGCAGATTGATTCTTCGGACAGTTATATTAATTTAGAATGATTTTTGATTACTTACATCGGACTTTTGCCAATAGATCCATGTAAGTAATCAAAACTCCGATGTAAGTAATCAAAAATCATTCTAAATTAATATAACTGTCCGAAGAATCAATCTGAGTTTACATGCAAATCCTAAAAATTTAGATTTTCTGCATTTTTCATTAGGAGAAAACAACTTTATTGGATAGCATAAAAATTTAAAGTTTGAGATATATAGTCGTTCAATTCAGGAGGTTATAAATCAGTACCTTATTCAGTTTTTCGCTGACAGAGAGAGGTCCTTCTATGAACAAGGAATTATGAAGTTCCCTGAAAGATGGCAAAAGATTATCAAGCAAAATGGGCAATATATCTTTGATTGATCTTTGTTCTTTATATAAATAAATATACTTTTTAAAACACAGAAAAATTGCTTCATGACTTTTCAGACAACCCAATACACATACACTTACACACACACACACACACACACACCTACACACACACACACAGTATATGTATTCAGTGCATGCTCAAAAATTAAAAAAATATTAGCTACAATATATAAAATTTAAGAAAAAAAACTGCATTTCACAAAAAAAATACATCAAAAAAAGTTTACATGCAAAGCCTAAAAATTTAGATTTCATTAGGAGAAAACAACTTTATTGGATAGCATAAAAATTTAAAGTTTGAGATATATAAAGAGATTAGTTTTTTCTGCATTTATATTGCCTGTGGTTGATTATAGAATAATTATATGGTCTTCAGCACCTAGGACTTATCTTCAAAGAACTTCGAATATTTTTGAGAAATTTAAGCAGACAGTTTTTAAAACCCCTGATGATCAAGGAAACTGGTTAAATAGTTTTTATTCTATTAATTCGAGAATTTTGTATTTTGATTTGATTTATTATTATTATTATTTGTTTAATTATAATTTTAGTTTACTGGAAGAAGGAATTAGAATTCCCAACTCGAAATTTCGAGTTATTCATTTTATGGTGCCAAAGTTTAATAGACTAAATGTAACTATTCGTTCTTTTCCGACACATTTATTTCTTAGTGGATATATTGATTTCATATCTGAATTCTTATATCTAAACATTTCAGACTTTAAAAATAAGATAAAACACTATACCAAGAATGGAGAATGGTCCTATTAATTTGAACCAACTCCTGAATAATGTTGAATAATTCTTTATTTCAGATTTGTTTATATTTTATTAATACACTGAATGTTGAGTGAAGGTTTAGTCTTATTTTATTGTTGTAATATATTCCTGTTATGGAATGTTAACCTTTAATATTGTATAATTGATGGCTGTGATGCAATGTTGATTGCTAAAGCTATCAACATTGCATCACAGCTATTGCTTAGATAAATAAATAAATATTGAGTAATTACTGTTTGCAAACTTTTATTCATTGGTTAACTAATTTTGAAGTTTCTACCAGTGTGATTTTACTTCATTACTCCTACAACTTATTTTTCAAAACAATTTTATATGTTATGTAGTATTGATGAATATGTTTAGCCAGTAATTCTCATAGATATCCATTTGAATTGCAATTTGATAACTGAAGATGTACAGTGGATGATCGGATAATGAACACTTTCGTGAAAGATTTCAATGTTTGGACAATGAACACATCAAAGAATTAACTGTGGAAAATGCAGCCTGACAGAATGACAGCTGGGCCAGATGGCTGCATAGTAAAGCTGTGGCTTACTATGCAGCCATCCAGCCCACCTGGAGAATCCAGGTCTCACACCTCCAATTTTTCAGGAGGGCTCTGGGTTCGGCCCGTTGAATCCCATCCTTCAACCATCTGTTGACCCCATCATGGGTGTTGGCCAGCCTGTGATGGGCTCTATAAGTGGCTGCCGCCAGATAAAACATCTCATGAGAATATGGCAGCTTAACTAACCTAATGGAATGACAGGTTTAGGCTTTGTGCGTTCATGGACTTAAGGGTAAGAATGGGAGAACAGTAGTTTTTCCTGATTAAAATAAATTTGGAGACAACTTAAAACAAATCAAAGATTTATTAAAGAAGGTAAGAGAGGAGACAACGTAAAACAAATCAAAGATTTATTAAAGAAGGTAAGAGAGTGAAGACAATGTAAAACAAATCAAAGATTTATTAAAGAAGGTAAGAGAGAGAGACAACATAAAACAAATCAAAGATTTATTAAAGAAGGTAAGAGCTCAGAGACAATTTAAAACAAATCAAAGATTTATTAAAGAAGGTAAGAGAGACGAAGACAACATAAAACAAATCAAAGATTTATTAAAGAAGGTAAGAGAGAGAACAATTTTTTGGTGTTAGAATGGCACCCGTACCAGGTTAAGGTCAACAGGCTTAAACAAATCAAAGATTTATTAAAGAAGGTAAGAGAGAGATTTTACAATATTTATCTTAGAATGGCACCCATATCAGGTTGTGGTCAATAAGCTTGGGGATCTCTATAACAACAATGCTATTAAATCACTTTGGAAAAATCCCAAAGAAGAGAGAAAAGCAATCGACATTGGACAGATTCTTTAATGTCCCATAAACAGAAAATAAACTTGTCTGGGGGCAGCCATGTCTCTTGGATCAGGATGACATCAGCGTACTGGAACCAGTCCGATGAGATGAGCAGATCTCTCTTACTTCTGATTCCCCTCGCGTTCCATTGTATAATATGAAGACGGGAAGTGTTGTGACTCCTATCCATTGTTTGTTGTTTTGGAGTGGCGAAGGTTAACTTTGATGTGATCCGCTATGGAGGTATATGCGGGAGTGTCGCCATCTGTTTCCAGTTGCGAAGTTGATGGTATTTCCGGGGATGATGGGGGCGAGGATACGTACGGGAGTGTCAACGTCTGTTTCCAGTTGCGAAGTTGATGGTATTTCCAGGGATGATAGGGGCGAGGATACGAGGTGCGGCGTTGAATGTTCCATCATTCCCAAATCGTTTGTTTCAGGTAGTTGTGGAGTGGATGTTGGTGGACGGTTGTTGACCAAGACGGGCGTCTGCTCTCGCTGAGATGAAGGTTTAGAGACTGCGCGGCGGCGTTTTGGTCTGCCCCGACTAGAGTTGCGTGATTGGGGTGGAGACTGTGCTCTCCCCGAGCTTTCTGAGAGGAGGACTGTTAGTAATGATGAGATTCTGTGTAGTTCTTGTCTTAGGTCTGCTAGTTTTTTCAAATACTGACAGTCGGAAGAGAACGGCTGTGTCTGAGGACGACATTGTAGGCGCAGATTGGCGCGTGACCGGTTCCGTCTGGGGACTAGTAGGCTTGCGCGCCAACCGAGGATCCCGGAGGTCGATCCGACGATGTGCAGAGGATTCAGAATGTGCTTGGTTCGCTACACTGGCGTAAGAGCGAGAGGTCGGTGTGAGGCGTTCTTTCGCCTCCACATAAGAACACCGATCTTGAACTTTGCGGGAAATGATCCGCGCCTCCTCACGGTAACGGGTACAGGTGGTGTCCCCAGTCCGGTGGTTCGCTCGACAATGAAAGCAGGAGATCGTCGTAGCAGTACAAGTCGAAGTGATGTGGTTCTTACCACACTTAGCGCATCTAGGGCTCCCTCGACAATTCTTATCGGAGTGTCCATAGATCAGGCATTTTGCGCAAATGCGGGGGCGTGGAATATATCGCGTACATCGGAAACGTTGGAAGAACATCTTAATCTCCTGTAGATCCGGTCGACCGACGACGGAGATTAGGACCGTGGAGCTAGGGGAGCGGGCGTCATTCTCGACGCGAGAAAATCGGCGCACCTCCGATAACATGACATCCTCCTGTTGAATCCATTCCAGTAATTCACTCGCCGAGTATGCGATGTCTACGTTCTTTAACAGATACTCTGTGCAAATACTGTCCGGAGATAGTTTCGCTGATACTGTAATCCCGACGAAGGTGTCCAGCCGTAAGAGTTCTTGGGCGCAAGCACTCGATGCGGTTTTGACTATGAGAAATCCCCCTCTGGAGTATCGGGTTTCTGTAATTTGTTTGTAGTGGGCGACATGGGTGGAGAAGAATTCGTATACCTTTGCCGGGTGTACGCGAGGAAGGGAAGACGCCCCCGAGATGAACACTGTTAGTATGGTGGGGAGACACCCCAACCGCACGCATTCGTTTAGTTTCTCCTCCTCTGACCAGGAGGAAACAGACCGAAAATCCGGGTCTGTCCGTTCAAAACGCCCCTCTAGGGGCACCAGAGCAGACTGCTCCAGGATAACCCAGTAACCTAGCTGGATTTCAAAAGGAGGAGGGAGCTGGAAGTCCAAGGAGAGGGTGACCGACACCCGAATTACTCGCTGTCGGGAGCACACAAAAGAAAACAAACTTAAAGTTCCTATCCGGGAGAGTCCGCTAGACCACTCTTGTGGCACAAGGAAAACCTTTCCTGACAAACCAAAATTCTTTCTCTTAAAATCTTATCCTTCTCTTCGCAGACGACTCACTACTCTTCCAACAATCTGATCCACATCGCTAGCTGCGATCCTGGCGAAGTTTTAAAACGACGTCACACATGACGTTGTTTTTACAGCCAATCAACATTTCTCGAACATCTGTTTACCTATCGAATAATGCCGACGTACAGAAAAGACATGCTAATGCTGGCTTCCGTTGTATGCATATTCATTTTATCTTTATATATTGTACATATATTATTAATGAGCTGTTCAAAAAAGAATAAAATTATGAAACAAAAAGTTTGTTTTTTTTTCTTAATCTCAATAGTGATTGAATTTCTCAATTCTAGTAAAATGAATAGTTGTTTTATTCTCCAACCAAATATTTCTTAGCATTTAAAACAATGCCATTTATTTTTAGATAATGTGATTTTTTCCGTGTATAAATTTTATTATTGTATTATTTAAATTTTTGATTCAATTTACATCATTAAATATAAAAATGATTAAACTTTGATTTAAAATCTCAAATTTATTTAATAAATCGTAGATCATCTGACAAACTAACAATAATATCCAAATACGCATGCTCAACTTTCCAAAGTTTTCACTGCGCATGTCCCATCGCACCAAATAGCTAACATGTTTGATATTAGGAAAATTGCTCGCTCCGCCTCTTTTTCGTCAGAGGTGACGATGTCGCTGCAATGAGTATGCAATGACAAGTTGTACGTGCGATTTTGGTACGACGTCGAATGCGACGGGATTGCTGCAATATCGACTAGTTTGCGGCCGGCCTAACGCTAATAATTTTGAAATGCTATTTTTTGCCATTTAAGTCCATAAAACGTTAAGGACAACTCTAAGGTGTTTTCATTCTATAATTTATCAAAATAGCGAAATTCCTGCTAAAACTAATTTTACATTATTATGTTTGAGCTATAAGCTTCTATAAGTAACTCTATACAGATTCATCTCAAAGTTATGTTTGAGCTATAAGCTTCTATAAGTAACTCTATAAAAATTCATCTGCTATGACCATATATGTGACAACAACGCCGCCCTAGTGATTAAAATCTAGACCTTAACAGTTTTTCTTTTGTTAATTCATCTGCTATGACCATATATGTGACAACAATGCCGCCCTAGTGATTAAAATCTAGACCTTAACAGTTTTCTTTTGTTATCGGTAGGAGTGGGATGACCATATAAATTTATAGACCATGTTTAGATATTTAGTTAAGCCGCCATCTCGCACAAGACCACTTCCAGAGCCCATCACAGGTGGTATCACTCACGATGGAATCAACTGGATGGTTGAAGAATGGAGGTATTTTCCTTTTTTGTCAACAGATGACGCTATTTTCCATTCTGTTAAGGCCGTATTACACTGGACGAAATACCAGCAACTACAACCAATAATCGTGGATAGCTGATTGTAGTTGTCGATTTTTAACATGTCTGATAGCATGGTGAAATAAGAAGGAAATAAGGTGGGGTAATAGCGTGGTTGATTTTTGTATGCTCTGCGCATCTGACGTCACCTGAATACTAGTGATAACATGTCTATTGATGTGATTGTGTTTAAATGTTCACGGCAAGTTTTACGGCGATTTTAGTAACTAATAAGCAAAGGACAAAATGGTGACCTGTGCTGTTTTTAGGTGTTTTAATCACAGTTTGTTACTTGATATATTAAAAAAATTTTGTTAAAATTGTGCTGATTTTAAATTAGTTATAAATAAAAATAGAATAACTTAAGATCTATCATATTTTATTTGAAAGTTAAAGAAAAGATATCAAAATTATGCTTAACAGAACACAAAAACAAATGTCATGTTTGCAGCAATAGTAGCTTTGCTTTCTAGGTTGGTTGCCTGTTGATGTCACGCGTTTATAATGAAATGCGCAATACCCCACCTTTCTTATTTCGCCATCGGCCGGTTGCACCAACGTTAGTTAAAACAACTGTAACAATCCGTTAGTTAATGATAGGTTAAGCAGTTTAACCGAGATACGTTGCACCAACAGTAATTACGGCTTGGTTAGCTAACTAGCTCTCATTAAAGTTAGGAAGGCTGTGATTGGTTCGTGTTGCTCCTACTTCCGGTCAAAATGGCAGACGTTAGGATTGAGAAGAGTAGCGATGTGGTATGCAAATGCAATCGCAAAGAAAAGCCTTCTGCTTAAATTATCAGCTCGCTGACTAATTTTTCAAAAGCCGAGAAATATTTATTGATTAAATTAGATGAAAAATATAAAAATATTATTGAAAATAAAAGAAACAATGGCGTTTTCTTGAAAGAAAAAGAAGGGGAAGATTCTAGTTATAGCATTAGAGAATTGAAGATTCGCCGCCCAACGACTGATGTATAAAATACAAATCGACAATTCCATTGTATTAAAGATTCACCCTGTTTTGGAGTGAATCTATCTGGGCTTTCAAGAAGTTTTTATTAGAATCTATCATATAATCAAAAACTAAGAATTTAATTTCGAGTCGACGGTCGCTTATCACATATCCATTTCACGCAGAAGTTTATGTTCAGAGTCACACTAAGTCACCTTTTTATGGTCTTTTTCTCACAATTTCGTGATACTAAATGAAAAGGCGCTAAATATGGCATAAATCACAAGATCATTGGTTTAACATTCGTATTAGATGACCAAAAAATTATGTACATATTTATTGGCGCGGGGCCCGTAGCAAATTCTACTTTTGCTACTATGTTAATCCGGCACTGGCCATATTGGAAGTTGCCTCAACTTAACAAAAAAGTTGGAACAGATCGGAAGCATGTGATAAGAAAGTTGTTCGAAATTGACAATTTTGTTGATCGTGGTTGGTGCTTGTTGAATTCGTGCGATGTGATACGGCCATTACAATACTAAATGATGGAGCGAAATAAGCCTTCTACAGGCTGCCCAACTTTGCGGAGGTGTCAGTCGGATTGTGGAGGACGGGGATCGACGGACTCTATAATAAACATTTCAGGGGGGTGGATTGGAAACTCTAACCTGGGTCCTCCAGAATGGAAAGCCGAAGCGTTTCCATGCGATTAATCCGACCGACGAAGAATGAGGATCAACAGGCTAGGTCCGGACCTTTCTGAGAAACTGGAAGTATGAGATTCGGATTTGAGCCCGGTGCAGAGTGGTAAGTCAAAGCTTTACCATACGGCTATCCATCTGACCTCATTTTCTCTGAGATTATCTATTGTTGATCTTCACTATAACGAATAGCAATAAAATCTCGTTTTAAAGCACTGAATCTGATTTTTTGATTGATTTCAAGATAATTATCGTACTCTATATGAAAATATTTCCTCACTTTTCAAACGTTGTATTATTGATAACAGTATCAAAGTTTATTCGACTGATAGCTTTAAAGAAAATTAAAAATCGAATTACAATATATAAAAAATAAAAATTTTTATTGGGATGATGAAACTTGAAGTATTTTCTAATGTCCAATGTTTTTAAATGTCACATAAGTAATCCGATAAAGTTTTCTATGATGGTACTGTATTTACACAAACGAAAATCACTTATAACTCTTTTCACTTCTGCAGATCAAATTTACGGTTTATTATTTATCAAACTCTATCAGTCCGTCGTAGTGAAAGAAACAAATTTTGCTGGTAATAAGCAATAATGTATCCTGTTTAAACTAATTATTATATGCGAAGATGGCGCCAATAGAGAATACCAAATTATTGTATAAAGAAATTTAAAAGTTTAGAAATTTGAACAAATCGGCATTTCGTAAATTCTTTAAAAATGAGTTAAAATATTGTACACACAACGTAGCCGCCTGAAGATAATATGGTCCAAAGTGTCGTCTTTTATCTCAAAATATTCCTGAATTATCCATTTACATTCTTTCAGCAGAGATAATACTATACCTGTTTGTAGATACCTAGAATATTAACGGTAAGTAGGCGTACATTCTTAAATTACATAACTGCATCGTGACATCTTTTAGAACTTTATACTCTGTTCACTATTCGAACCTGATTCGAATTATTTCAAGACATTTCTAACGCATCTTTTACCTGTATGGTGCTTTTGACGTCACACCGATCAAACTTCAAGGTCTGAATCGTGTGAGCTTTAATTTCAGTTTTAGCGGTTAATTTTAATTTCATTACAGGAATTTGTTGCAATTAATTTTCGTCGTTTTTTTTATTATTTAAGTTTAGTTTGAATTTAATTCGATAGATGGCGGAACAAGATGATTTTTTTTTTTTTTTAATTTTTATTTTGAATTTGACATTTTTTTAAAATAGTGATCACTGTTATGTTAAAAAGAAACCAAAATATAAATATTTTTATTTTTCGATTTTATTTATTGTTTTAAACTCCAATTTGAGATATAAAAAGTAGATTATAAGAAAATAATGAAATCCAACTAAATTTTCTCAAATAATATCAAATTTATTATTTTTTTAATGTTCAATTAGTTATTTTATATAGGATTATAATAATGATTCTCCCTTTTTGAAATTAAATTTATTCAATTTTTTTATAATATAATCAGAAAAAATATCAATTTTTTTTTTATTCGTGTAAATGAACAAATGATATTTAAGGGAATAATTCAGAAAACTTATTAAATAAAACTTTGTATGGGATTGTAGAACGTTTGACAAGAGATATATGTCTATCATCAGATAAAGACCCCATTGAGACATTTACTGACCCACTTTGTATTTCTTTCGGTCTGGTTTAATAATTCTGTCTGTAGTACCGAAATTCTCTCTTCTGTAGTTTATAGTATAATCGCAGTTGTACCCGCTTAACCGCTTTTTTCTTTTTTAATTATTTAACAAAGCAGCGTGGATGATATTCTAGTAAGTGGATATTCGGCATTATTGAAGACGTTACATAAAAATTGGATTGATGCCAACATACGGAATTATTTTTTTTTAATCCATGTTTGGAGCAATACTTACAGAAAGGAAGAGGAAAAAAATATATATTGTCTAATGCTATTTCCATTTTAGAAATCTAGAAGATAATAAAACTTAAAAAGAAAAAAATTCAGTAGTGTGCATTTCGTTTTTAAGTGAATTATTTTCTAATTCAATTTGAATAGTTCCGAGATCAATGCAATTAAATACGGTTTTATAAGTTAAAACAGTTTAATTTACCTGAACGATTTTGATCCGAAAAATTTTTCTCGGATTGTAATTGCACCATTAAACTTCGTGTAACAAAATTGCTTTTTCATCCCCCTTTAAATCTTTCGATGGTTTCGTGATGTACTTTATAGTTGGAATGTTATATCAGTTGTTTCCAGTACGTAAAAAATATTGCGGTTTTTACCACATAAAATAAGTTTTCCCTTTAATTACTAGCGGAGACTACATTATTACAACAATATAAATTTATGCATCAATAATTTTAATGCATATTTCTTATAAAAATTTTTATTATTGCGAGATATATAAATTGGAATGTAATTTAATTCATATTAAAAATATCCTTCTTTATTAAATATCCGTAAACTCGAATATATAATAATTTTTTTTTTTTAGAATTAATTGTGATCCCTGTACTCTAATCCCATTTAATATCGGTTTTAATAAAAATTCAGTACTCGTAAAATACTGCAGATGATGTAATAGTCATAATGTTGTAGTGTTTCGTGCAATGGTATTACAGTATTAGAAAACTTTCATTTGTGCCATTATTTTCGCAAGAATCTTATTTATTATGAGCCTATAAATCAACTATTCGCTGCGAAATCTTCATATAATAAAAATTATAACCATAAATATTTTATATGAATGAATAACATTCTATTAGCTGTAATCCAGTCTTTTTCTATTAAATATCTCTTGTTCGGGTTGTTTAATAGGCTCAGTGGCCAATTAACTCTATAATTATGGTTTTATTTTCTTCTAGGAAATCAATAAAATCTTTTTACCTCATCTTGAATTTCTCAATATATTTTTAAATCAGTTAGATAAGAAACAACTATAAAAATGATAGATCCAAATCCTCCAATAAATTCCAAATTATTTATCAGTTACTCTGTATGATAAGGCATGCTGTTAGATTTAATTCTATTTTAAAAATTCGATATTGCGGTATATTGAAAGCGAATTTATCTGCTATAAATTCATTTCATTCAATTTTTACTTTATAAGATTTTAATGTTTTTATTACAAAGTCGATAAGTTATATCTTTAATATTATAAACATTATATGTTTAATATATTGATATATAAAATAAAAAGTGTTTGTGTGAACTATTGATTGTTTCATCTAGAAAGATTTATATTTTTAATCAAATACTATACTTAAATATGGATTTAAATACTTTACCTTTTGTTAGAGAGCGGGATAGGTACTGTATATCATTGTATTCCAGACTGTAATAAAAAGATCGCTCGAACTATCAAAAATACTTATTGAAAATCCTTTATAGCAAACCTGTGAAAGAAGAAAGACCAGACTTATTCAGTATCTAATCGTGATTTTTTTTCTTTTTTTTTAGAGCTAATATAAGTATCTACAGATATAAAACCAGAATTATGTGTCTATTGAACTGTTTAATCAATATGGTATGGATATTTTTCATTCCAATCTTAAACATTATACCTATAAAATACACTGTTACAAGTATACAAAATGAAATAGAAAATTTCAAAGTTTAACTTTCATTTTAATAAGACTATTAAAACGATTTTTATTGAACTGTTTAATCAATATGGTATGGATATTTTTCATTTCCAATCTTAAATATTATACCTATAAAATACACTGTTACAAGTATACGAAATGAAATAGAAAATTTCAAAGTTTAACTTTCATTTTAATAAGACTATTAAAACGATTAATCGATTAAAATTTCTTATACGATTCACAAATTTACAAAAAAATATAGCTAATGGAAGAAAAACCACATGCAGACAGATTTTTCTATCTATATCGTTTTTTATGGATATAATTTTGGCGCCCATGAGATTGCTTGTCTGACCACTACTTCCTATTAAACTATATCACATTAGAACTTTATATATAATGCTGTATAATGGATCCTTGAGACTGAACTATTTTATAATTTTAGTTTCTGGAGTCAGAGCCCATCTCCATTATCTTACTGTTGGAATAATATGCAGTAATAATTTTAATACGTTATATATCAATACTTTTTTTAACACTATGATCTACAAAATTCTTTTAATAATTTCATACTGTAGCCTATACAATAATATTGAATATATTTAATTAATATCTTTTTTTAACAATAATTATCGTCATTACATCTAAGAAAGAAAACAAAATTAAAGAATTTTAACTATATCATAAGATCAATTCTAAAATTATACTGATTATTTATGTTGTTCTCCCTTTCTTATTTATGAGCATGCTGAGGATCGTTATTCTACTTCCCCTCTATGAGCATGTATGTAGGCCAATATCTGACATTCACAGTTAAATCTTTCATAAACGTTTTGCTAAGAACTGTTAAATGGGAAATCTTACTGATTCTATAACCGTAAGTATACTTGTTTATCTAAGAACTATTATGCTGCGATTTGTATATTATTTTATATAATGACATAGATTATAAATAATACATAACAAAATGTTGTAGCTAAGAAAATGATATGTAGGCTAAATAAGCATACATAGCTATTAAATCATTGTCAGAGGAGATGCTTTGATCTCTCAGATGGTCATGCTATTTGATTTCTATAATGAAGTGATAAGATACTAATAACGCGTAAATGCTTATCAATCGTCAATAAGTTTCACAAGTTTCGCCATATTTACGCGGATAAATATAGATGTTTGTCTAAATTTGGATATTATCAGATTAATTAAATCGTTACTTCTTTTCTGTAAACTAAGGAATCGCTGAATTAGCAGCGAAATTCGAATAGCAGTTTTATTATTATTATTATATCTAATTTCTGAAGAATTAATTTTTAGTTAATATTTTTTTTTAATTTTAATATATTAACTAATTAAACAATTTCTTTAAAGTTTAATCTTTTATAAATTTCAATTTTAACAACTATATATCGAATTATTTGATAAAGAAAATAGAAGAAAGCTTAATAACGACAGTCGAGGAATTGGAGATACTGTAGTAAACATTGTGTTATTAAGAAGACAAAGATGTTTTTGTCTACGTCACTGAGTCTCTATGTTGATTCTGGGGATGTTAAACCCTGACCTGAGTATTACTCACTTCCGTTTATAATAGATAGTTCCTTGTATGGTTTCTACAAACATTGGAATCTTTTATTATTATTTGATAACTATATATATTTGAATATCTGGTAAGTTCAAAATATATATACATATAACAATATCTACAGGAAATTGCTTGTTAATCTTTATTATCATAAAGGAAGTGATGTCATCCAAACTAAATACAATTTTTTAAGCCGACTGATACTTCAATTTGATTTAAAAAAATTAATTTATATTCGAAAGTATCGAAAGTTTTCGAAATCTATCAACTTATTACAACATTTCTAATGATAAAAAATGATATTAGGTCGTAGAAAATTCTGCAAACTGATACGATTCCAGTAAAATTTACCATTCACCCACGTATACAACCTAAATCCTAAAGTTTATCTATACTTGTCTGTCATTTCCTTTGCCTTCTTGACAATGTTAGTAGAACATGTAAGTCTATGTTATCTGTGCTGCAACTTGTTTTATTTTGAGGTAAGCATAGCCAAGAATTAGACATTATATCGTTAAAAAAGTTCTTGTTAGATTTTTGTCTCAATAATTGTTGTTATTAAATCAAAAATGTCTATATCAGTTCTTTAATTTTATAAATCGAAAGTATAGATATTATTTTATAACGTTGATGATGTATCTGGTATCTAAACATTACCAACAGTACAGTAACCTTTACTTATTGGCGATCATCACTCTTAATTCGAATGGTAGTTCCGTCAAAACTTAATTACTGATCTTTTCATAGAACAAACTATGAATCAGCTGACTAACAACTATAAGTGCAAAAGGTTAAATATTTTACCGTTTTCTTTCTTCCATCTGACCTGTTTTAATACAAACTCTTCTGCTCTTGATCTCCATTAAGTTTCAATTGTGTAAAAGCACTATTTTTTCCCTCTTAGGAACAAACGACGGAAATTCTATTTCGTTTTAGTTCAAAGACCAACTAGTAATACGATATTTCAATGTTTATCCCCAGTGTTAATCAAGTAACAGCATTACCAGATAGCAATTAAAATCATCCGAGTGTCAACGATGGTATATCTTGTGTTCTATCTCTGAATAGAGTCGTCGATATAGATATATCTGGCTTGATTTAAAACTCACGAAACAACTTTTTTAATTATTATAACAACATTAATGATACCTCATAAAATATTAAACACCATCGCCTTTAATAAATGAAGTAATTTTCATACAAAGCAAAAGAAAAATTAATTAATAGTCAGCTAAAATATTATAATTGGATCAAAATTAAATTTTTTAGGATAAATTTAATTTTTAAATATAATTAATTAATCAAAATCGTTATTTAAAAAATTAAAAATAATAAATATTTAATATCAGCACAGAAAATTTTCTTAATTATTTTAAACAACTTAATTATTTTCTTAATTATTTTAATCTGTTTAGAGAAGAAGAGAATTTTTAATTCTAATGTATTTAAATTTTTTTCAATAGCTTTATTATTATTATTATTATTATTATTTTTTTGCTATACAGATTGATTGCATTTTATTTAATATCGAAAATTACAAAGGCATTCAGTTCAACTAACTGCAAGTTCAATTGCCTATATAGGTTTCAATAAGACAGTAAGCACTCTAGTAAATGAATATAAACACCGTATTGTCCTAGGTGATCATAATAAAAACAAAGAGCACCATGAAGGAGAAACAATCGATGATTCAGTTGGAAACATATTCAAATAACGATTAACACGAAATTGTTAATTGATTCTTTTACTCCAAAGAAGAATGAGAGATCATCAGTATTTTATAATTTAGAATTTTAGAGTTTCTTTGTAAAATGCGGCTTTTAAAAGTCTGATTTCTATAAAAAGAATGCAGAAAATTAATCTTAATATTCACTTTCTGTCTAATTTTCTCCACATATATAAATTTTAACTTTATGTTGTAGAAACTTCAGTGACATAAACCGTTCGATATTAATTTTAACAAATAAAAATAACTTGAATTCATAAATAATTTGAAAACTAAAAATAAGAAAATCACAACAAAATAACTTTACTTTTCCTCCATCAAATGATAGAAATGGTATTTCATCTATTTTTTGTAAATCATCTTTCATAGCATTTTTAAATAAAAATAAATTGATTGTTGTACAGAACTATTCCTGGCAAATCTCCAAAAACATCTCGAGTCATTATTCTCTTCTATTTACGACAAGAATAATATATTTAAATATAAATTTATATAACAGAATGTACGACGTAAGAATATCAATTTTTCTCTTTCCCTATTTTAAATAACAACCTAGCGAAGAACAATATATATATAAAAATATAAATAAAAACAATTTAAACATTCAAGAAATAAAGTTGAATGTCAGGTTTATAAAATTCTTTTGTCCTTTTAAGAAATTCATTCTTTAAAAAAATAAGAAAAAAAATTTCGGTATCCATCATGTCGGAACACAATGTGATCAATTTAAACTGACATAAACCACTTAAATGCCACGTCCCCCGTGAGAAAGTACTGGAATATCATCAAATATTCAGTCAGATTCAATAACCCCAACTAATCTTACTCTCTTACTGCTGATGGAGTTCCAAAACAGCAGTTATATTAACTATTCAAGCTTATAACAATTTCTTTCTCTTTCTTCAATCTCTCTTTTGGTAATCGGACCTCCTTTCAAAAATTAGTTTATGAAATATTTATTGAAATACATTCGATCTTTCTGAGATTAATTAAAGATATTTTTACTTAGATTGATTAGATTTTGCCAAATCCGTGTTAACATGAGATATTACTGAATATTGTAATACTGGTTACGCAACCAAATCCCGTTTGTAAGTGAACAAATATTCATCGTTACTGATAATCCTATCTATAAAAATAAAAATGTGTTGTATGTCAGCATAATTCAAAGAGTATATATAGATAGGATTTTTAAAATTTGTAAACAATTTCCAAATTGCTTATAAAGATTTTAGTGTAAAATATCACTGAATTATTACTGCATCAATTGTTTCCTTCAAAGTAATGAATTTTTTAAATTTTGGAAAACAAAAACATTTTTAATATTTGCTTGCCTGTATTTAAATATAGGAAGATTTCCTTTTAGGAACTCCTGGAGATATAAATTTGGTGTAGGAATTCGAAATCCCATCTGAACTTGATTTAACGCACAGTATATATATTTTGATTTTTTTTTTTTTTTTAGTTTTTATTTATAAAATAAATATAAAAAAAATTATTATTTTATTTTTTTTTTTTTTTTAGTTTTATTCCTAAATGGCTTCTCAGGATATCTTTCCTTTCAAATAATAATATCTCGTATTATTTTAAAATTCTTTTAATGATTATGCCAAAAATTTCTTGGTTATAAACCCATAACTTTGAAGGAAATATTTATTTAAATAATAGCTATTTCCTTCAAAGTTATGGGTTTATAAATATGTAAAAATATGAAACGAGTTTCGTGATTACTGTACAATACATAGGAGAAAATTGTAACAGAAATATCCGTGCAATGCGGAGCACTTTCATTAGTTGATAATATAATATGATGTAAACTATTAATCTATGCAAATTTCTATTTACTGTAATTTAGGAATATTCGTCAATTCACTAAATGGATAATTTTTGTCCATTAAACCACTTAAACTTTCTAAAATTTACGAATCCTGCTATTATAAATAAATCTAGAAGCGAGACTGCGTATTGAAAATATAACATCGCTTAACTGGTTATATATTGATTTCAAACATATTATTTAATCAAATACTTGAAAATAGCAGTTTTGTTCGATAAACATTCACATAAGAGTGACGATATTCAATTTATCAGCCAGAGATCAATAACAAAAAAGGGATATCGATACATACCGTTTTTTTTCAAAATTTGAACTGTTTCCGTATTTTCGCACCAGATGGCAGATTTAAAAATCAATATTTTTCCATCGCGTTTATTTCTTTTTCAAATTTTATTAGTATCAGCGTGTTAGATAAAATTCTGCAATTACTTCGCGTTTTCTCTCGATGTTATCTTCTTCTTCTGGTTCTAAATCTGATAAACTCTATTAATCTTCCAGATTACATTATGTTTCATTGATAACTATTTTCCTTCTTGGTTTATCATCGTTACTATCTAATATGAAAGTTAAATCTAATGGTTCTAGAGTAGAAGTTAGTTTCTTTAAGCCAAATTAATTCTAATTAATTCTGGTATAGAATTTTTTAATGCAGATTATCAGTAGCATTTGTAATGTAAAGATTATAAGTGCTCTAACTAGTATTTAATTGGAGAATTTAATGATTGTAGTATAATAAACAAAAGTTATATAATCTAGAAACTTTAATTTGGTAATTAAGCTTAAAGAAATATCATTACTAGAACTCTAGATGTTCCAATAGTCTAAATAAGGAGCAATAACCTAATAAATAGTAAGAACTTCTATACATTCCAATAGTTCTACAGAGACCAAGAATCTAGTTTCAAAAAAAGGCTATTAGAACTTCCTAATAGAGAATAATAATAGAGTTATTTAATCTAAAATTAAAGCTGCCATTATGTTTCAATGTATATTTTTAAATAAATAAAATGTATAACTCTTCTTTGATTTGAAAAATAAAATCTCATTGTCATCTTGCCAATGTCATCTTTCTTAAGCAAAAAAAAAAAAACAACAATCTATAAAGTCAAGATTATACTATATATGAGTAACGTATGAGTAATGAAAATGTATAAAAGTCCTATTGTAGTTTACAGAATAGTCGACATGATATACTAGAACAACTAATCGATCAAACGACCTTTAAATAACATTCTGTAATAGTAATAGTAGATGTTCTTTTATAACGTTTAAATTAAAAATAAAAAATATTTATATAGGTATATCTCCATCCACAGAGAGGTTGTAAATGGTATTCGTTGAAGGAAATAAATTTTGAGAGATGTCCATAAAGATCAAGAGTCGTAATTCAGTGGTGTATCCTCGATTATTGCTTTGGCAGAGCTGATGCTATTTTTAAAATGAAGAATGTTGGTTGGATATATGTAGTTTTTTCCTTACTGTAATAGGATTAATTAATCTTTTTATTATCAAGTATTTTGTTAAATTAGAAGATTTTTAAAATATAATGCAATTATGACACTATTTTCTATTATTATTTTAAATGGAATTAAGTTATCCATATTTTTCAATAAATTTTGACATACTTTATTATGCATTTAAATTTTTTTTCTTATTTTATAATATATAATAAAGTTATTTAATTTACATTTCAAAACGAATATTAAGCATAATCTTGAAGAATATTTTCCGCAGCCTCCAACAAATCATTACATGAAAGTTTTTCTATTATCATTATATAGCTTACTCTTTTTTGTGCTAAATTAAATATGTATAATAATAGAGTGAATTGTAAATTAAACGATAAAAATTTTATGTTATTCGAGAAATTCAATATTAAAAATGAAGGGCTAAAAAAGCACTAGCTGCATTATCAAATTAAATTAAACCGACTATTTTTTCTGTTTTGGGCTGAATTTTGTCTCAAAAACTTTGTTACAAAATACTTCGAAAAAAATCATGTTTGAAAATGATGGCTAAAGAACTGCTAACAACTTTTCAATAATTTGAATTATATCAAATCAATTGTCGCATTGTTTTATACTGTACAGTACTGTATTTTCTTTTCTGTTATTTAACTCCGCTTTCCAACCGAAGTTAGTTAATGGAGGAATATTTCATTGCCCACGTCCATGATGGAGTCGATCATCAAGTTAAGTATGGGATTCAACGAGCCGGGCCTTTACTTTTTTTTTTAAATTAGCTACAAGAATTTCATTCTATGTCAAGAATTTTTATGAGAAATTCAAGTTTGAAAGTGGAGGCTAAATAAATACTTGTTTCCAGTCTTGTATTTCTTAAATATTTATTGTATTATTTTGTGTTGAGATATAATAACGTATACTAGGCACGTAGACGTTTTCTAGATTTCCATCTGGAAGATCTGGAACTGATTTCATGTTTCACAACTCAAGATTTTTAGGTGGATTTTTGTCTAGCATTGATCTCATCCTTCAAACATCCAGCTAACTTCTTAGCGAGTGTTTATTAGCTATGCTTATCTTTGAAATACAGTAAATCCCCCATATATATATCTATTGAATTAGTGAAACCATTAAAATCTATGACTATCATAATTGTTCATAACAGTTATTTCATTACAATGAATAATATCATTGTAATAAAATTATACGAAATTTGTCTATATTTGTATTTCATTGTATTAAATAATTAACGAAAGTATGCGGCATAATCAATGTAACCGATTTTTAATTTTTGTCATGGAGCAAATGTTATCCATATCCAAATATTTATATAACTTTACACGGAAAAATTATACAAAAATAAACGATCATTTTGATATTAATGATTATTTGCATTTATGATAATTTTTGTACTGTTAAATATAAAATAACACGAAGTATTTTTTCCCTCATATTATTTTATACCAAATTTTAATTTTAATACGTATCTGAGCACATAATTGCAATAATTATGTGCTCCGGTATTAAAATTGTAAAAGTGTAGTTAATCAGTTTGGCTTCTGAGAGGCTCAGACAAAGCTCATTGTAAAATTTCCATTATTTATTAAATATTAAAATAATGTGCATATAATGCACATTATTTTCCACATGTTTTTGCCTTTCTCACAATGTGAACTGAACAGATGTATTTATTATTGTGTCTGATGATCGACGCTAGTTCATTTCTACGATTTTATTATAGCAAGGAATTATATTTCTCATATGTGACGACTACTACTGTCTCTTAACAAGTAGGAAAGTAATCCTAAAATTGTATTATCCGAATTAGAAAATTACGACTGTGAATCAGAATAATTATTAATTTTAATTATTTTCATCCCTTAATGGAATAAAAGAATATATAAATTAGGTTCACTCGTCTATCAGCACCATATTTCGTACCAGTATTGCCAATTTGAACGAAATTCATATGATATTTGGATTCAAACGATTATTAAGGATATTGAAAATGATCAATATAGAATCGATATTTTTAACATAATAAGAAAAAATATGTTTAAAAGAAGAAAAGTCTTAAAGGAAGACAGTTAAGAGGAGGTAAAGGCACAACCCGGTCCCTTTACATAATAAAATTCTTTCAAATTATTCTAATTTAATATCTTTCATACATTATTACATTTATACATTCATTATACATTACTTATATATTACATGCATCTCTGAATCTACCATTTTCATGAAATATTGCTCACATCAGTAACATATTCTTTTTATATTCAACAATTATACAGTATAATGGTAAAATATGAATTCTATGAAAATATAATAGATTGAATACTAGAAATACCAATTACTCCGAATAATCATTTGTAAATGGAATGCAAGTACTATATAAACAAATTTTATAGTACTGTATTGTGTTTCATTAAATAAAACTGATTTTGTTCATCGTAATATAGCAACTTTATTAATTAAAAAATTGTCTTTCTTATCAAATGGAATCATTGTAATGAAATATGAAAATTATCGATTTTAATATCTTAACAAATAAATATTGTATTACACATCAATCAAAATGGCACAATGAATAATTACGAAATACAAAATCGAGAATAATATTTATCCGGCTTCCGTTTCTAAAATTGATTAAAATTTCTTGAAGAATTTCTCTGTATTGATCAGTATAATAAACAAATGATGATAGGAAAATATTCATGAAATGATTTAATGGAATTTAATGGAATTCTTATAAATTTTACATTGAATATTATGGAAAATGGGAAAAGTAATAGTCGACACTAAGTTTGATTATATTTTATAGTAGACAATAAGATTATATTCTACCTGTATTATAGTTGACAGTAATCTTATAAGATATATTTTTATTGTATTGAATGTATTAAATTTTTTATAGCATTTATTGAATTTTTTTTTCATTTATAATTTATTATCGATTATAATTTTTTAAATGTAACAGTAAAATAAAATTCTTTCACAAAAAATATTTTTAAAAAATTTATCTAAGTGACGTCTGATAGATCGTGAACTTAAATTTTTTTATACATAATTTTTAAATTTTGTGTCAATTACTTTTTTTGTCTTCGTTTATCCCTTTCTGATTTATGAGCATGCATTTAATTCGGAACTATTAACGCTAGAATAAAAAACTGCAATTATATAAAAGATAGAAAATATGAAAAAATTAGAAATTTAGATAGAAAATATGTAAAAATTGTCATGTTCTGAATAAATTTTTTCTGACAAATTTTTGCATAGGCTATGGTTTAATTTATTATAAAAACTTTCCTTACTTATTTTTTTCTTTATTAGATTGCAATATAAAATTAATCTTTTATCATAAACAATAGAAATGGATGGAAAAATATATTTATGAATTTGTCGTGAGTTATTTATTTATATATTATAATTAATAAAACTTAACAATTGTTCCAATTTTTAATAGATTTTTTAAATTTAGAACATTTGTTGAAATCCAGTTGAACTAATTCCAAACTAAATTTTTTTTCTTTGCTTTTTAACGTTCATATTTTAATATAAAAATAAATTAAGTTGCTCATCAATCTATTATATTAAAAAATTTGCTAATTAGATTATATTCTTTTTAAGCATCAAATTTCATTTATAATATTTTCTTATTTTTTTTTTATTTTCTTGATGTTACTTTTATTGTAAAGTATTCTTTAATTCAGATAAGTAATGATATTTAATTTATTTTTTATCATCATGTGCTGAAGTTTCTATTTTCAGTGACATAATTTGGAAATAACAAATAACCGACATTATTGAACTCCATTCTCCCTATTAATCCATTCATTAGAGAGTCTACAGTTTAGATGCTTTGAATGATAACTTTTTATTGTTTATCATCATTATAAATTAAAAATAACAATATTTTATGTAGTTTTATGTGTATTTTGTAGGATTGTTTGTAAATATTTATGTTTGTATAAGTGAAGTGTGTGTGTGTGTTTGTGTGTGTGTGTGTGTGTTTGCGTTTGTGTGTTTGTGCGTGTGTGTTCAATGGAAAAGAAAAAAGACTTACATGAGCGGAAATTAATACTGGTGACAGTTGTAGTCAATAAGTTGTTTAATTTAATAGACTCTATGAATAGGACGATAAAAAATTGGAATTGGCGTCGGCTAATTCATTGTTAACTTATTTTTCAGCCATATAACATGTTAGTATCTATTGACATTTTATATTAATTAATTTATCATTTATGAATTTAAAAAAAAAAAAAATTGAACTTGGCCACTCTGTTTCTAAATTTTATCTTAAGAAAGAATTAAATAATTACTATAGTTTTATTATAGCTGAAAAATTTTTAAGTTATCAATTATAAATTTAAAATAATCAATCCTCACATTTTTATTTATATTCTAATTGTTATATTTAATTGAAGAATGTATTAAATTTTAAATAAATAACTCACAAATAATAATAATATTATTAAATTTAATTAAATGTAATTAATTCGCTGAATACTTATAATCATTTCAGTAAAGATTCTTTTTCATTAAAATTTTTAATTTAAATGGTTCAAAATTCAATGAATAAATTTTAAAAATTAAAATTTAAATAAATAAATACTAATAAGCAATCAAGTAATGTAATTCTGCATCGAACTTTCAATGTTAATTTTAAAATTTATTTAAATCGATTATTTAATTCTAGATTTGATGGATTATAAAAGTAAACAAAGAATATGATACACAGTTACGTTAAACACGCAAATTTATATAATCATTATTATTTATCATAAAATATTAACCAATAAATTTCAAACTATAGAAAATTTAAAATTAACTAACGAAATTCAATTATTCCTGTCAAAAGCAATTGCTAGTAAGGCGGCCAACAGCAATCTGGAAGGTTTAGGTACAATATCGGTTCTGCTGCTTTTCAGATAAGCTAGTCTAAAGATTCAACCAGATTTTTATTTTTAAGGTTACCTCGTCTCTTCAATGGGATAAAAAGATGGAAGAGTGTACTGACTAATGTCATTTCTTTCTATTACAACAGACCATACACACATATTTCTGTAATGAGAACTTGCTTATTCACACACAGACCTGTATTGTAACTATAAAATCAAAATAATCATTTTTTATCTGAAACAAATAATATTTAAATAAAATATAAATCACTTAACAGTTACAAAAATAAATTTTAATGAAACTAATTCAAATATTATCGATTAAGTCAGTTTTTGTTATTTAAAAATACTGTACAAAATGAAAACAAAATGATTCTTAAAATTTTAACTGTTATATAAAAAAAAAGTGCAGATGATTAATCGGGATCACGCTCGCATCTTTTTACAGCTTTTTCAAAATTCGAAAACAAAAATAAAGCTAAACATCTTAATTAATTTTTATGATTATAATATGTAAATGAAGAATTTTAAATAATTTAATCAGTTATATAAAATAAAATTAGAAAGTTAAAACATCTGATGAATGAATAAAAAATAGACCATGCTCATGAACGCATTTGATCAGAATTTTTTCTTATGTAAGAATTAATCTTTATCGATTATTTAATTGGCAAATTGTCTGCAAAATACACTATCGATTTAATAAATAATTTTATTTGTATTAATTATATTTCTTTTATTTATTAATTTGAATCCATCTAAGAAATTCTCTAACAATAAATTTCGAATCTTCGTAATCGGGAAATATTGAAAATAAATACAGTAAATAAAAGAAATTCTAAAATCGATAGAATTTTGAGACTAACAATAACTCGTCTGCATTTTACTGTAAAAAGGAAGAGTAAGTTGTGTCACGCTCATGTTAAATTAAATTTTTTACGTAAAATTTTAACATTTCAAAACTTATTATAAATTTTTTTCGGTTCAGATAATCGACAATGAACGTATTACAGCATTTTAAAAAATATACAGAGAGATTTTTTATTTAAAAGAATAAAAGGAGTGATTTTCATACGATAATAATAATAATAAAAATTTTAAAAAAAAAAAAATGAATACTTTAACTGCTCCAAACATCATTAAAATTGAAAAACATCAATTTTGATAGAAAAATTATTATAGATAACGGAAAAATGAATGAACAAATTTCATTTGCTCATCTATTTTTCCGTATCACATTTGGATAAAAAATTACTTACAAATTTTAACACAGTTTCAAGTTTATCTTATTGTTTAAAGTTAAATGATTTATAACTCGTTCAGAAAGTCCTATTTTAATTTTTGTTCACTTAATGATCTCGATTCGAAAAGAGCAGACGAAGTATCATCACGTGCACAAAATTGCAGAAACGAACTCGTGTCTTCTTTTGCGAAAAAAAGCAGACGAACTTTCTCTCACGCGTGCGTTCGTAAAATATTTTAGTTTGTAATTTACATAATGTTTTAGAATTTTTTAATATAAAAAAGTACGTATTTATATTAAATTGCATAATTTTTTTTTTAATTTTAACTGTTATAAGAAAAAGTACAGATGATAATCAGGATCGCGCGCACATCTTTCACAATCTGAAAGCAGACGAACTTTCTCCCTAGCGCATCTTTTTTCCCCGCGAACTTGTTTTTAAAAAATAAAATCTTAATATTAATTGTTTTAATGTTTATATATAAAATAAAAATGCATATATATATATATTATATATATTACTGTAAATTAATTTTGTTTTAATTTTAGATAGATAGGTGTATTGGATCATTTAGAAATGTCTCACCCTTTTCACCAGACTAAACCTAAATTCCGGATACGGTCCGATCCCTCCCGCGGTTGGACCGACCTTATAAGGCTGGCATGTACGAACAGTAGCGTCGATCGACCGCCTTCGTCTTTAGAAGCAGAGGAGTGCGCGGCAGCAATAAGGACGCCATCGGTGCGTCGCTACACAACACTCCGCCGGTGGTTATCGAATTGTACGGATGGTGAATGGATACTGGATTTCCTTCGTCACGATGGTCTAGCTGTTTTACTCGACTCTTTGCGTTCCCTGTGCGCCTCCACCGATTTCCACAACGCTTTACTTCAGATTGAATGTGTCAATTGCGTCCGGGCAGTTATGGATTCGCGACTTGGATTGGATTACATCGTCGAGAATGGCGAATATACTCAAAAACTGGCTACAGGTAAGTTCATCACTAACAAATTAACTGGCACTTCCATCGATTTTCGATAACATTGTATTAACTCTAAACCGTAAAACGAACAGATTCTTGTCATTTTACGTTCGGTATATTAAGAAATCGGCGCGAAAGAGAATAAACGATGCCAAATTACTTAAAATCGTTCCGATTTATATACGTTTTTAATTTAAAAATATTACTCGATTTTATAGAATGAATGTAAAATGTAAAATTACATTCTACGCCATCTGTTAGCGGGCATTACTACTAAATTTGGGACTTTTAAACGTCATTAATTTGGCTTTGAAAATGCTTTGTAATCCGAAACGCTTGTAACGCGAAAAACGTATCGCGTTATACCAACTAGAAAAACGGTTTGAACGTCAGGATGAGTTGGGCATTAACGGGAATTACTCCTTAAGGGAATCGCTAAAAAATTAAACTAGGCTGACAATTTTTACAGGGTCGAGGTTAAGTTATTGTGTAGAGGAGAAGGAGCTACACGAAATTACTTAGAAAGATCTTTGGGTGATAAATTTTGTTGTGGGGATTAAAAACTGTGTTAACGCGCGAGGTTATATCAGCGCCATCTGTTAGCCAGGTAGGAACGTAAGACATTATAAGAAGTCGGTAGAACGTGCCAGATAATAATTTAAATAGGAAATTTCTGTTTATATTAAAAGGAATAACATTACAGCCGAGAGTAGTATTAGTTTTCTCTATTAAAACACCTTTCTCCTATTCTTGATTATAAATAACTCTGTTTTAAATTAATTTTCTTTCTCCTTTGCTTGGTTAACCGTCTTTTGTCGGGACTGTGTCGAACGACGATTGTTTAATTTCTGCGATTCGAGCGTGTAATGTGGTGCATTCAAATTTCGTGCGATGCACTCACGTGATCCGTTTTGATCTTTTTTTTTTAATCTCTGTATTCGCATCCATCGTTATGCGGCACTGTACTTATAATTGCGTGATACAATTTTGTGACAAGCTTTTTAATGACAAAGGAATTTGTAAAACGTGACATTATTACGTGATCGGTAATAATTAAATGTTTAACACGTAATCACGTGATCGCATTCGTAAGTTTCGTGTCGACTGATTCATGTGATCGACTGCGAGTACAAGTATTTTCAAATATTACAACATTTAATCGAACATTTTAAAGGTAATTAATTAATAATTTGCATGATCAAATTGTTTTCGACAAAAGATTTGCACGAATTCTGTTAGTTTATATATATTCTGTCCTGATCTGATTCAAGTACTATAATGAAAATTCAGGTTAAAAAATATAAAGAAAGGAACTTAAATTAAAATTTTATAAATGTTTGGACAGATTTAATTTTGGAAATTCCGATTACAAATTGTTAAATTGTGTTTGAACTGCAATCCTGTAATCTCGTAATCGTTCGGTTAAACATCGAGTAATTAAGAATGTTTACGTTTGCGTATAATATCGAAAATGTTAACCATACACTCTTGTTGCATTTTTTTTTTTTTTCGATTAATTAATAAATTTATTTTGTCTTTATTCTAGAAATTATGTTATTCGAATATGCGTAAACTGTACATTACCGCAAGATGTTTACTCCGTTTTTATATATTTAATTATATACAGCAATCTTTGGATGTTGTTCCTATAATCGGTTCATATGATCAATCACTGATTAATTTATAACATAATCAGCTTAGAACTTAAAATTTATATTAGAAGATAAGTAAGGAAATCGAGTTTAGCATCTCATTTGTCCTTATTTAGGGTTTGTTAACCCGAGTCTGTATCGAACTGTTCTCGTGTTTATCCGTTTTCATTAACTAGCTAATTCATTTTAATTAATAAGGGACAGTATACATGCTACAATCACGTGATTGAAACATTTCTGTTTGCTTGTTACGCTTATTTTACTTCTATATCTTCAAACGGAATTTAACGCATTAAACTGAGCGAGCGGCTTGACATGTACAGTGTATTATTTGCATTATAAACTTTCTGTAATCACGTGATTTGGATTTTATTTCATATATCAAAAATTCAGAATATTTCTCAAAGAAAAAAAAACAAGTGAAATTCTGAAATCTGATACGCCAAAAAAAATCATCCAATTTTTTAACTCTTGTTTACGATCTAGAGAGAGTACTTTTATCTAAAGGCAATAAATTTTTAACACAAAATCAACTGCACAATTTTAAAAAAGCAAAATATATGCAGAAATAGGCATAAAAAACGCTTTCAGTAAAATCGACTTTAATAGGGTTGGGTTTGACGTTTGAATTTTTATAAATGACGTGATTACAGTGTAACGTCGAATGCTGTATTCTCTGTTTGCAGTATATCACATGACTTCATAAGCAGACGGCGAATGTTTAATTATTTATGTGAGATTATAAGAAGGGAAAATTGATGACGTTGTGACCAAATGTAAAACGTGACCCGAGACAGACAGGTGATTTTTCTGTTTATCTCCTAGTAAATAAAATACTTGTTTTTATGAATGAAAAATTCAGTCATGTGACCGGCCGCTAAACAATGCGTCGCCTTTTAATTATGTGATGATATGCAGAGATATCTTAACAAATAAAATACAAATATGCAATATTTTAAAATAATAATCAATTAATGGGTAACATTAATAATAACTACAAGATAATCATCAGATGGAATCTAAGCGAAAAAAATATCATTGAAAGCACGTTCACGCTTTTTCTTTTGTGTAATTAACTAATCACATGACACTTACGCCTTTCAATCATATTTATACGACCACTATATTTTTAATTAGGAGGGATTTTCTATTCAAAAAAAATCTGTTTTGTAAATCGAATCGTATTTATTTTGTTTGTATTTGCATTAACTCGGTTTAAAGAATAGTATCCATTGATCTAAGGAAAACATACTCTGAGTCATCTGATCAGATTGATACGCATAGCTGAATTAAGAGTAGGTCCACCGAAGCATAAACCCTATGTTGTTAATTGGAGAATATATACACTAATCGTTTGAATTATTAGCATAATCATTAGCTAATAATTATTTGTATCATGGTACCCCTCCTATCATTTTTTTTTTCTGATTCCGCTGCTGTCGATACGTATCTTATGTGACAACTATTTTAAATTTATATCTGATCGAGCATTTATGGAAATGACATTATTAGCATCATATTCTGTTTTGGAACCGAGTAATGGGAGGTGCATCAATCTTTATCCTCAGCTTCCAATTTGTCATCGTTAGGCATGCTCGGTTGCACTAGTTCATTAGCTGATACATGCTTTTCTTGTCTGCTGTTGGTCGTTACGCCCGGATATCTACTACTTTTTCTGATTAATACCCATTTTCCAATTAAAGGGGCGTGTTCACGTGACTGGAGCCCCAATCAGAAAAATTCTACATTTAGCATTTCTATAGATAATTATTTGGGCCATTAAAACTTCACATGATATAAAAGTAATAAGAATAAACCGATGACTATTCCATTTATCCTTATTAATATATGATCGCATGAATCCGAAATGCAAATCATGCCGAAAATTAATAATACAGTACTGTACAGTAATTGTCCTATAACAAGATCGCAAATCATACTAATTACTCTTATGTTACTTAATTATTTATTATAATTATAAATAATTAGAATTTTATGATATTTGGTTACGTGAGAATCTAACATAAACCGCGGATATGTTATGTTGATGAAATACAAAATTATCATATTTTTTGACTGTTATACTATTTTAAATAAAAATGAGAATTGGTAACATGACATGGTTACAAAGTAAGATTGTTGATTACGTATTGGAAGCAAAAACATAGCGTTAAAGTCATATATTATAATAAATAATGCGAATTATATTGTGATGATGGCCATGTGATCAATCACAAACAATGCTATGATGGTTATGAAATCTAAACTTTGTCGAGTAGACGAGTACCGTACATATACTGTTTCGTTTTTGTCGTGATTTCAATATGATTGTGTTGTGATACTGCTGATTGATTCGTGATATCTTGATTAAAATGCTATAATTTGAATTCTTATTATACTAATTGATTATATGATACTACAAACATATAAGCAAAATATAGCAGTGTGATTGTGTCAGTGATTATCATATTGTCATGTCGTGTGACACGATCATAAATAATATTAAGTTATTATAATGCTGGTTTGTCTAACACGATTACAGATATAATAATCTAATTACGAGTCTGCTTTAAGTGTCTTTATTTAAAGACGAATTAATTATCGATATCACACGAATGTAAAAAAATTGCAATAAATGTTGAGGAAGGTAGAAAACAATGTTCGCTTGCTCAATTATAAATAATCGATTCAGGTGGTTTTCTTTCACTGCCGAATTCACGACTATTTGCAAACCACGATTGAACTTTATCTCGACGCCGCACCTGCGTGGCAATAGGTCAGTGCAACCAAGGACGCTACGTGATCACGAAATGTTGCGGCGTGATTCGACACGCGTGATGGATTAATGCGCGTCATCGTCTATTCAGGATGGAACCGGGTGAACGTCTCACTGGCGTCATGTGACTAGGAAGCACTCAATTTTCTGTTCAGTCGTCGCGTGACGTAAGGTGCATTTTATGAAATCGTGTTTAGTCATTCGCTAACTTTTACATTTCGGTTAAATGCAGAACTGAAATTAAAACTCTAATATTTAATGAGAAATCGGCTACAGTTAGCATTAACTACAGTGTAGAATGTATGCAATAAGATAATTCGCACTGTGATCACGTAATTCCATTTGAAAATATAAATGTTTCTCAAATAGCAAAAATTAATTAATTAATTAAAAAATAAATATTAAATTATTTATATCCGAAACTTAATGTCTTTTCAGATGATCGATTTTTTTTACACCGTTAGCAGTTTTAATTTATTTCTGAATTTATTGAATTTTTATTCTCCGTAAATAATTTAAAAATGTGACTCACATTTATTTGAAATTAATGATTCAGTTGTGCCATTTTTCTTTATAATTTTATTAAGGTCAATACCAACATAAACATAATCGTGTAATCTTTAAGTCGGACATTTTTTTAAAACGTTTTCAATCATTTATTTTAGTATTTCGAAGGAGTCCTTTTCACCTGTAACTCACTCGTGAATCACCGATGCGTTTGTTTCTTTTAGAGAATGTGGAATTCCTTGGGTTCGGTTACGTATGTCGTTCACGCAAGTTGAAAGTATTTGAGTGACAGTTTCGGACAGCCTTGATGCGACATTTTATTTTACCTCTAGTGCATCCAACCTTTAAACATTTGTTTTCTTGAATTTCATACATAGTCACGCGATTTATATTCAAAAATCATTAAATTTTTATTTCGTAATTTTATAATATGGATGCTTATCGTATAAATTGCAATGATGCGATTTGTATTATAAATGTTATTTATCAGATTTTCATGTGATGAGAAAGCTAAAAATTGTAATGTGATATTATTTATTCACTTTTTAACTTTCTTATATTTATTATGTTACTCCATTGTAATGAAATACATTATAAAACTGTGTTGATGTCTGGTTTTGTTTTATAAATTATATAAGTCGTAATTATCATATGAATGTTTTCTTATCATGCGATTTATATGATTCTGTTTTATCATGCGACATCTCTAAGTTGAATGTGGGAAAAAGAACCGGTGACGGAAGTGCAGTCTTGATAGAATACAGACACGTCACGAGTGCTTCTATTTTTTGACAATGACAGGAGTAGTGTGGGAACGCATTCTTTTTCCATTCAAACCACGAAAATAAACAGAAAAAAAAATTTTACTACTCCTTTTCCGTGCCGTCTGCTTGAAAGTTGAAAAGACGACGCCTTCACTTTCTTTTTTTTTCCCTCTTCCATTTTATTTTTAATTCTTGCACGTCAGGTTTTTTTTAAAAAAATGGGCGATCATGTGATGCCAAATAAAATTTGGTTCGTCCTTTGTTAGTTTTGGTCAACAGTTTGAGCGAACTGTTAATTAACGTGATTTACATCGAAACGTCCCGGTTTTACAAAATTTATTTGTTATCACGTAACAAAAAGTCACATTTTTCGATACGTGACAATTGATAAGAAAAATTTCGTGTTAATAATCGAATTAGCTGGTCTATCTAATCACGTAACAAGTACTCGTGATCACGTAAATAGCGACTTATATTTTTTATGCTAGTAATTAGAAAAAAACTTGAAAGTTTTCGATCGAGTGACAAAAATAAATTATTTATCCATCACGTATTACGCGCGATAAGCATATCAGATCACGTATCTAACGGAACAAAGTAAAAACAAGAGGTTGAAGATTAAAGCGACGGGAAGTTACTATGTTATTGTAGGATTTGGAAAGAAAATAACAACAGCAAAGTGATTAACAACATCAACATCCATCTTTATAGAGATATCGACATAAGCTGCATTGCAAGATCACGTGGTCTCTCTTGGCCAACATCCAGTACAATCGATAGTCGGCAGCGCATGTTTTCCATACCATTTATACAACAAGAAAAATACGGAAAAATAATCGAAACAGCTATTTTGATGCGAGTTAGATCATCTAAACTTAAAAATTCACTTACACGCAAACTTTACATAAGCAGATAAGCGGTTTGCCTCAGAGTGTATCATACCAGAGGCACTAAAAAAGTTCGAAGTTTAAAATTTTATGAAGTGTAATGGAAAGCACATTTGCCGATATCGTCCGAGTTGATTAAAGAATTAAAATCTAGTCTCTGTTATAAGAATACGTCTATTGTTTTTCTGAAACGCAAAATTTTTTATCGACGAAGAGTGGTTGTTAAACAAACTTTAATGAAGAAAGTTATTCCGATAAGAGTACTCCACTATTCAAATAAAATACAGTGTGTCTGAATTACTGTGTCTGGAATAAATGAAAACGGAAATGAATGGATTCCGGTTACTATGAACACAGTTATGAACCTGTCAATGACCTATCGACTTCCTACGTATTATTCTTCTTTGAAGAAATTGAGTAATTGGTGCAGTGTGTCTTGTTCATATTGTAATGCTAATCTGTAAATTTACGAATACAGTTAAGTTGTAAAAACAGAAACCAACGAGTTTTTCGACCAACGAGTGTTTTAAAAAAATCACTGGACCATTTTTGTTTACGTATTTCACCAATGCATTCCCTAAGGCGAAAAAACTGATCACATGATCGAGAAATGTGAAAGTAATAATCACGTGGCCCAAAAAACTTGGTGTTAAAAGCACGAATCAATATCTCTACATACGTGAATGAAAGTTATATAAAATATAAAAATATATGTTTAGGAAAAAAAACTCGAAACTTTTATAATACTTTTCTTTTAAATTTTATAAAATATTTTCTTCGGAGAATTTTTCGCTTTTGTAAGTTTAGAGGAATATTTAAATTGGAGAAGTTCCAAGTATTTTCGGGATTTTGTCATCCTGATTCTGTTTTCTCTCTTTTTTCCTTTAATTCTTAAATCGATACTCGAGTCGGATCGGCTTTCGACTGTCACGTGATTCTAAACTGGAGCTTCTTTTAATTAATCGTCAGCACGTCAAGAGAACGCGATTTGGGGTGAAGTTTATCGACGTTTTCATTAGCAGTAAGTATCGGGAGGAGCCGGCTGACACTAGCATCTCGCTTTAGCCGAAAAAATCTAACATTTGTCTTCCCCAGACGCTACCTCGTTATCTTTTCCGCACTTTGCCTTAAATCACGTGATAAATTCTGCTCTTTTCTTATAGTTATCATGTGACTTCCCCCAGTTCTAGTTCAAACGAATGCTTAACTTATACCAGTGAAGTGCACCGAAGACAATTGTATGAGTCACTTTATAACATGATTTAAACTGTCAGTTTTGTGCATTTTGGATAGATATTAGTTATATGACTGAGAAGAAAAGAAAACCTTTATTATACACAAAAAGAATGTGTTTCAATATCTTACTGTACATAATATATAAGGGCAATTCCCAACACCTAGCTATAAACAAAGATTTACTATAGTGCCGAAAAGCCATCTTTTAATAGGTTAGCTAGTCTGTGTACTTTTAGACCTGCATAGCAGCAGCTGAAATAATATTAATGAACGCATCTTATGTGTCAAAGGGATTAAGTGTTTATATTAACCTACATTTTGAATCAGGTGATATGCCAATCTTTTCGTTTAGGACAATTAAAACGTGACAAACAATTTCTCTAGATTCTAAATTAGGTGTTGCTAGCACAAAAAGGAAACCGCATGAACGTCGCTATTCTGAAGATAAGGATTTTATAATTTACTTTTTTCCGTAAAGAGGACAGCAAAAGTCCTAAACATAATACTTGTGGCCATGCTCTATTTCGGAGAAATCCTCGTTAAATGGTAATTGATGTTTCCATCGACATCAATCATAAATATGTTCTATCTAATAACATGATCTAGTCAAGAAACAATATCATATAATCTTAAGGGATTTTTTAGATAAAAAAAATTAAAAATCGTTTATAGAAAAATTTTTCCTGCTGTTGATAGTGCAGCTAACAATATATTACACTTGAAATATTTAAGACTAAAGATAAGTAGACAGGGAAATTTCGTGGGAGCAGAATTTCCCTTGTTAGATCAACACACACACACAACATGGATACTACTTTATAGGAGGCCTAACACATAACTCATCATTTTATCTCACTGGAAACAGACACACCGACAAGGGAAATGCTTTAAATTTCTTCTTCGATATACCACTTATTAGAGAAGTATAATAATGGTGTTATGTTTATTTTCTGGTGTGCAATTGTTTTTGCGGTGACTGCCATCTTGTCTTCTGTGTCGTCACGTTCGTTTTTATGTTCGGTCATAAATGTCTCCTCGGTGAGGTGGCCATCTGCACTACCGAGCGTACTGACAGGTCAACCGTCTTGCAGTCGTAAAACTGTACAGAAGAGTTGTTGACTGACTCTCTTATCCGCTTCAGTTCAATCTGTGGTTATATTATCTAAGCATAGTGTATCTAAGTGTAATTGTATATTCAATATAGCACACAGGAAACAAAACAGCTAAATTTCGAATAAGAAAATATATTGCTCGAAAATGGCCGAAATGACTTCGTAAACGTAGAGAGATTTGCAACTATTGCTACTTTTTTCTGTTAAAATTTTTAAGAGAATTCTGCAAAGTAAACCTTTCATTATATGAAAAGGTAAATTTTATAAATCTAACTGTTTCAAATCAACAGAGATTATTTTCACAAGGTAGAAAACAATATTCATATTGTCACTTCTGAACATTTAATTAACAAAACGAATTTTGGGATATTGCAGTATTTTAGTACCAGTAAAAGGATAAAACTGTCTAAACTTTACATGCTAATAAATAAAATAGATTAAGAGGCAAATTTTTAGTAAAATTTTTAAGTGAAAGTTAACAAATGCATAAAAATTTAACTTATATAATATTTGACGTCTATAAAGTGTCTTTAAAAGTAAATTATGCTAATGTAGAATCATTTAAGTCATCTGAAAGATACATTAGCTATGCATGGAGAATGTTGTAAGCAATAATAAATGACATTTGTGTATGTATGGCTGTCCTAATGATTCAGAAAATAAAACAAATATTCAAAATTACTCCAGATTGGTCATAAGAATTTAAACGATATTATCAAAATTGGATAAGAAATTATAATTTTGTATGTTTTTTTATTATGTATGAAAACGTGTAACTAGTTATTGAAAATTAACTGATCATTATTTATTGACATTTTTTATTCGAATCATATAATCATATATGAATTCTATATTTTTTGAAGTTTAAGGCTTTTAAGGATTAATTTCATTTCAATTGGATTAATAATTTGGAAACCAAATATTTTTAGTACAGTATCGAATGATGCATTATTTTAAAGATTTTTATAAAACTGCTTTCTAATAGTGTTATTTATTTTTTATTAAATTTATAAATGGAAGAGACGATAATCTTTCGCAGGGGTCTATTTTTTTTACAAATAACGATTTTATCTGATTTATCTTTTTAAAGATATTTAATATTAATTTTAAGAAATTCTTTGATTTTAAGTCTTCACTGTTACATTACATTTCACTATACATTATTACATTATAAATAATATACACTATTACACTATAATACTGTGTAATAGCGTAATTGTTAAGTTGGACTATCACACAGTCTTACACTATTTCCTGGAAGGAGATAATGAAAGAATAAATAGGGAAGACTTAAAATCGAAAAACCTAAAAAGTGTTTTATGTTTATCTGTCTGTTTTTAAAAATTCAAGAATTAATGAAAATATCAGCAAAATTTTGTACATTTATTTATGATTCCTTCCTGAAAGATTTTATTTAAAGTTATACGTATTTCTTTAATTTGGGTATATTAAATTTGCATTTTAAATCCAAGTAAAGTTTGTCATGTCATTAGATAATATTAAAATTACATGGAAGGAATTAGATTTACAAAATATGCTAACAAAATTTTTTGCTAGGGATCAAAAATTTCAATGTTTTCCTTAATTTTCCTCTTTATAATATTTTTCCAGTGTCATTTAATTTAATGAAATTACATGAACTTGATTATTACAGAATACATGAGTTTCTAAGTTATTTATTTATACTTAATGGAAGTAAATTATCTTTGCTTGGTAGCCACTTCAACCAGATTTCCAATACTAAGCGTGTAAAGGACATGAAAGATAATTTTGCAATCCAACACACTGTCAAAAATTTACAAAAATAAAAGACAATATATAATATATCCTTTCGATTGAATAGGTATAAAGTCATTCAGTCGTCCTTGAAATAAAGCTTTAGATTAATTCTCTATCGACCAACTGCCAGCTTTTGTCAACTTTGTTATTGGAATTCGGATGATTAGAAGCGACCATTGATTAGTCACGTGGAGACACAATGGAAATTGCTTTTTTGATTTTATGTCCTCTTTCGATTTTTCCAAACTAAAAGTCTCTATTAAAAAATCATCGATAGTTCGGTTGGGATGCTGTTCCATATTCTATTTTTGTGTCTTTACCTTTAAACTTTTGGATTCTTGTATGATTTATTTAGTAATATTTTCGTTTTTTTTTCTGTACTAGATCTTTCGAGAACAAGATTGAAGTTTGCAGTTAACGTTTTTTGTAGTTATCAATAAATAGCATACAATAATTTGTAGTTAATCCTAGATTTGAAGATATATTTTATTGTTTTTTTATGTTAGATTGAAAAAAAATCAATTATTGATTCATATTAAACAATTTATAAATATCAGATAAAATTGATCAAAAATAGTGTCAATTTTTTATGTTAGTTCTATTGAAAAAAAATCAATTATTGATTCATATTAAACAATTTATAAATATCAGATAAAATTTTCGTATAAGTGATAGAAATTGTAGTAGTAATTATTGTTTCATGCGTTTATAACAACTAATAATTATGCATTCTATCATTTTTCTTTACGTTTATAAAGTTAAACATATTGTAAACAATAGTGTATTTTAAATAATATTTATTTATAAAGAAACAAGAGATTTAAAAGTACTATAATATACGTCCTATACTGTATAATGAACATAGTCTATCCTGTACAAAATTCGTTGCATAAGCAACAGTTTTGTTAAAGGAATGAATTGTATAAAATATATAACACATATCAAGCCTTTCATATGTTTTAATGCAGAATTTTTTCGTTTCTCTCGCATCCAATTCCCTATTTCAAGTTAAGTACCCTCCATTAAGTCGTACAGAAGAGTATTTGTACAATTATATCAACGTATCGTGTATAAATATTTATCTAGTCTGAATACTAGAATAATCATGGTATACGCTAACTGAATTCTAAACAAACTTGCCGGAACAATGGACGACAGACTCGAACAGGTGGAACAAAAAATAAATTTGTCTATAGATGACAGGATGAAGAAAATCACATAAAACTGTCCAGTTTTCCGAGAATCGTTTACAAAATAATCGGTTCCGTTAGAAAATTGATGATTTATAACTGCCTTCCCTACATACGGGAATGTTTCAGAAAGCGAGATAGTCTTGGATATCCGCTATCGATTTTAGAAAATGTTGCATCACTCCAGTTTACTCTGTTAAGTAAAAAGAGAACGGGCATTGACCTTAAGCACGGCTGCGACATCATGACATTCAGCCTATAGGCTAAGTAGGCTCATAATAGATTCGGGTAAAGGTGGGATTTCAGATAAGAGAGGGAGAAGTAAGCCTTATATCTGCTAAATCTGGATTTACGAAAAGGGTATTTTCGGTGTGTTTACTTAATGGATCTGGAAAATTTGATTGTTCAAAATGGGTCGACACGGATTTTAAAATTTTGAATATGGAGAATAATGGATTCTTTAAATGGAAACAGGCTAAAGACACGTAACACGACGCGTATTGAATTGAATCTCTTCTCCGATTAGACGAATAAAATAATTTACCTCTTCTCCGATTGGATAATCAGTAATCCAAACGAGTATTTGTTCGTAATTGGTTAAAACACAATACGTGATTAGAGAGAAGTAATTATTAAAATTTTCGCAATTTTAATTGATTGAGTAGATTTACGTAATTCGTGTAAAAATTTAATGTAGCTTATTATTCCTGATTGATCAAAGAATTTAAAAAAAAAAGAAAAAATGGACATTCCAGCATCAGTCATCCTAGAATCGATTATTAAGATTATCGATTATCCGACTCCACCAAGATATTTTATAAGAAACTATACAGATATTTTACAACAGTTTTTGTCTTAAGTGCGATAAATATGAGTGTCTATTAATGGATTTTTTTTAAATCTTTAAAAAGAAAATTAATTAAAATTACGTTTCTGCTTGGATAAATATTTTCGTCTTCTCTGATGGAATTAAATAATTTAACTGGCTTATAACTGAATTAATGTGAATTTTGGTTTTGATTGCGTAGTATTATAGCATTGAGTTAAATTTTTTCATAATTAAATCAAAGATTATTAACATTAATATAAACTACGTGAATTATACAACTCCATTAAGTTTATTCTGCTTATAGATCACCATGTAGATTTGATTATCCATTATATAATTAACGAAATAGGTTTTATGTACATTCGTTTCTTTATAAATAACATATTTGATGATAAAAATTTTAATATCAGCGCGTATAATATTTCTTTTTCGGTTACCAAAACTCCGACAGATCAGTTTCTATTTTTATTCGCTAAAATGATCGATAGAATATTAAAAATCCTCTTCGGTTACTAGGATACGGATTTTTTTATTATTATTATTATTATTTATTTTTTTTTTTTTCGTTTTACTGGATTTGAATTTTTCATTATAAAACAGTTGTTCAATCTTATTATTCTAAAGAACGTTTCTTGCGTGAGAATCTTAGCCTATTAATTGATTAGAGTAACTAGATTTTAAACATGCAAAGCTTGATATTTTTCTTTACGACTTCATTATGCAGTTTTGTAATTCATTTATAAACTATTCGCCGAAGTTAATTTAAATCTTCTAACATATAAAAAGATACGCTTTTTTTTTTGTTTTTAATTAAATCGATAAAACTGAAAAAAAAAAAATTGCACGCTTCCTGAAGCGTAAGATGGAAAATTTGAAAAGTGAAAATTGTTTTTAATTAAATCGATAAAACTGAAAAAAAAAAAAATTGCACGCTTCCTGAAGCGTAAGATGGAAAATTTGAAAAGTGAAAATTCGGATATTAAACTTAAAACGTGTTTATTTTTATTATAAATTTAATCGTTTCATAAACTGAATATTACTTTGTGCAGCATTTGCACATTACTTTAATATTGCAAGACACTTTTTAAGATATATAATGGCATCTATTTGTAAATTTTATGATTTAATATTCAACTATAGTGATTTAAAACCAATATATTTTATATTATAAATGTTTACTACTGGCGATTTATGTGAAATTCTTAAATTTTTCTGTAAATTTAATTCTTTTTCTGTCCAATTGTTCAACTGATAAAAAAATAAACCACTCTGTTGTAATTTTCTGAGAGGAAACAAATTGCTAAATCTTTTTTCGTATCGTTTAATCGATATTTAAAAAAAAAAAAGAAAAGAAATTCTAGCTTCGGCAGTCATTCAAAATAAGATGCTGAATAAAACCGACATTTTCCTTTTACCAACATGTATAAAATAGTGATCTGGCAATAATGTAACCATTCATCTATCAAATTCAAAGTACTCTCCAGTCACCTGCCAATACCCATCCGACTTCCATTCAATCTTACCAAAATAGATTTAACTTATTCCAGTTAAATTTTATTATTATTATAATATATTATTATTTTTGGTTTTTATTTATTATTAATTATCTTATTTAATTTTCGAGAATTATTTCTTCTACTATATTTGTTGATCGTTTCGAGTGTTCGGAATCCAGAACTGTGCAGACTCCGTACTTTAATTTCTTTTGCCATAACTGTCAACTGCAAATGTCTACACTCCAATCTCAATGAGGTAAGTGGAGGAGTAAAGTACCAACAATTCTTAAACTAACGTCTGCAAGAACCGATTGCGATCGATAAGATCGATCGAGTCAAACTTCCTCAGATTTGTTATTGACTGGAAATGTCAGCCTATGGGTCAAATGTCTGTCGTTCTGATTGCATTTATTTTTCTCTTTTTCTGTAGACTGAATCTAATTTGCATTAGTTATAATATGTACAGTATATAAAACATATTTTTGTCTGTATGTGTGTAGTCTGTATATAGAAAAAATATAGTAGAGAAAGTAAAAAAAAATGATAAGATTAATTTTAAAGAGGCAGAGTTATGATGTTGATGGAATCTCAGGAATCTTAGGGGTTGCTAGAGGACTTGTTGATAAAATTTTGAAGAAGTTGGATACAGTAAAGTTCAGGCAACAACTTAAAAGATTATAGAAATTGTTTAAATTTATTACAGTTCTTAAAATTATTAAGAAAATTAATAATTTTAAGAACTTCGAAAAGATTTAGTATTGTTCTTTTGATGGAGTAATCCGGAATGGGAAAAAAATTGTCATATTTAATTACTAAAAATCATAAACTGGGAAAATTATTGTCATTTCAATTTTTAATAATATCCATACCAAAAACGGGGGGAAATCATTTAATTTTATATTTTATTGAAATAATTTCGATAAAATCGCGAATCTAAAATAAGACATCATTAAATAATACAGTATAAATTTTAACGAATTAAAATAAAATTTTCTCTTTATAATTAATAATTATTCGAACTTCAGTAAATACTCAGTGTTGAAATTATAATCAATAATGGATGATTTTGTTTATTATCTTCCTTTAATAAATTATTTTAATATATAATTTAATCTAACTATTAATTTTTATTAAATTTTAGCCAATTTTATTGAAAAAAGCTAGAAGTTTGAAGTAAAATGAAACCATGCAAAATTAATCTTTATATTTTTTATTAATTGGCATGCAATCATTTATATAATGAACAAATCAAAAATTATTTTACTCCTACTAATAGAAATATAATGAAAGGAAATAAGGTGTTTTTGTTTTAAATCGTATTTGTTTTCTAATTAATTTTTCGGATTATCTAAATTTAATCTTAATTCCTATTATTAATAATATCTTTTTTTTTATCAGAAAAGAATAGAATAATATGATAAATGTCGAGAAAAATTGACATTATTATTATTTTTTCTGGATGTCATATTTCTTAATTAAACTTGTATTTTTATTATATTTTGCAAGTAATTACTTAATAATTTGTTATCTTTTTATGATGAAAGCTTTTATTGCGTTTTCTTCCTGCAATTCATTCTTAAAATTGCCTGAGGATGTCTACAGTACTGTGGATGATTCCGATATATCACCAAACTGGATATTTGGCAGAATTAAGGAAACAATAAAATTTGCTAAATTTATGATTGTAATAAATTTTTTTGAAAGAAAGATCGTTTGAAGATCATTCTTTTGTGTCATTTAAAACTAGAAATTAATCACTTTCTATGGCTTAGAATATTGCGTATGAAGATACGATAGCATTTTCATTTGTTGTGGTTTATTATTTCAATTTGTAGGATATAACAATTTTTTTTTTATTCTTTATAATCTTTTTATTTTTTTTTTTTAGAAGCTAATATTTTACTCTCAAACTTCTATTTAATGAAACAATAACAAAACTTCTTTATAAGAACAAATCTACATAATTTAATAAATGTCTCTTTCTTTGAAAATAAGCAACTATGTTTCTTAATTTAAGAACGTTAATATGTTAATTTATACTTGTATAGCAGAGAAGCTGAAAAAAAAATATATATATATATATACACGTTAATTTATATTTATATATAGTAACTTACATAGGGTAAAACCGGAGAGGTGACATACTTTTTGTTTACTAATAAAAATAATTAATAATCATAACCAAAAACATTTATTATTCAAAATAACTTACAAGGAACCTTGCGCATAAAGTAATATCAAAAATTAGTTAAGCAAAATGAAAAAAAAAGGAATAAAATAAACAATTTTTTCAATTTTTTTAAAATTAGCACGTGCTCCTTACTGATTAAATGCATGAACTTAATTTAGGGTTAGAATACTATTAAAAAGACACTACATTATTCATACATAACAGTACTTTAAAAGAATCCCTCGTCCTGATATTATATTTTTATTATAGAAAAAATAGTTGTAAATTTTGTATGCATGCTGAAATGTAATGCAGATTATTTAATTATCTTAGATAAAGCACATCAGCATCCATGCTGTTCAACACAAATGAATGGTAGTTACTGTATGCCGTAATCATTACCACAATGCCATCTTGGTTCCAGAATGTGAATCTACTTACAAGTTAGTTGCGCCGTCTCTCCCTACACAGCATTTCTTCTGACTTTACCTATTTTTGCATTTTATCACTTCTCTTCTATTTGTAATATTAAGCTATTTGTTACATAAAATGTTGACTATGAATAACATAATAACAAACTGTGTTTGATTTAGTGAATAATTGAAAATATATTTAAATACTATACCCTTTTTTACTGTAGTTTTTCCAAAATTTGATAAAATAATATATCATTAATAATTCCGTGAGATTTATATATATATATAAACAGAAAGCGAATAATATATAGTGTTTTACTATTGTTACTCCCGTTTTTTTAACTAATCGGATCTTCTTAATATTAGATACTATAAACATATATGATAATTTTTCTCGTTCTAGCTTTAGACACTAATAGTGTGACAGTTAAAAAGCAAGTATTCGAATTACTATCAGCCCTCTGTGTATACAATTCCCAAGGTTACCAAAGAACACTCGAAACATTAGAAAATTACAAGGTGAGTTATTGCAATCATCGTTTTGTTGTTTTCTTTTCTAGAAACTTTAAAGTAAAATTCTAATTTGATAAATTTCAGAATGAGAAGAACGAAAGATATAGGTTTAAACTGGTTGTGGACGAGTTGCGCTCAGCCAAAACAATCGAGTACCAAACCTCCCTAATGGCATTTGTTAATTGCACCATCATCTCTGCATCATCCGTCAGAGAAAGAGTTAGAACTAGGAACGAGTTCATAGGTAAGTCCATACTTATTCTATGTCTTAATCGCCTCAATTATCCAAAAATTTATTAAACTAATAAAAGTTAAACTGGTTATAGCTGATAAGACACGCGCTGTTACATTAAAATTGTAATTAAGCAGAAAACACGTAAATATGCGGATAACAACCAGAGATTGTATCTGACTTCACATACTTTGCATAATTATTTATACCGATCTAAAATTAGAATCTGGTTTTGTTGTCATGGTGATATGTCACCGATCTTTAAGATTCCTAACAATCCTGTTATCCAAGCGATATCATGGGATGTGGATTTATCGCGTGGCTTTTTGTATATTATTAATAATTCTAAAACTATTTTTTATATGGGTTAATAACATAACTCTATTTAAAAAAAGTTATCATAGTAATATGTTCGATTATTGCGCATTATAGACTTCGTGACTCTCTTTAAAATTAATCAGTTTAAACATATTTCAATTTTATTAAAGTTACAATATATTATGCATGATTTTTAGAATTTTTATAGAAAATATTTAGTGTGGAAAATTTTTATAACTATTTAAATAGCCTAATAAATCACAAAGTTACTGTAGTACAAACTTTAATAAATTTATTCAAATTTCCGGTACAGGAAATATAAATTGATAAAACGTTTCAAAATTTCTTTTATCGTGAATTTAAATTAACTAATTATAAAACATTATTTTATAAGAAATATTAATAATTTTTTTTTTCAATTATTTAACACTTTATTTGTGAGATTCTTTAAGAGAGATTCGTTTGAAGAATTCTCAATGAATCTCCTTAAGATAATTGGTTTAATTCATTTAAAAATCATTTTCCTCTTTTTAAAGCTATCAACATATCATTATCATATCTTTTCAAAAACATTATTTTTAATTTGTTATAAGATTAAATTTCCTTATAAATTAAAAATTATCTATAAATTTCTTTTAAATATATCCATTTTTATCTCGTTAGACAGAATTATGTATACAGCAAGTGGAATATGACTATAATAATAATTTCCACATTACTTCGAGTTGTTGTTATGTTTATTTAACTGCAATAACTAATAGAAAGAAAAATATATTAAATGCAGCTGTATTGCATTTAATTGTCATTTGCATGAAGCAAACTCGTTAAGACATACTCAAGATTCGTCCTTTACTATATATACTTGTTAAATTTTAAAATCTTTTTTAATTTATTTTAGGTCTGAAAATTTTGGATTTGATTGCTCAAATGAGGTAAGGAAACTATATTATATTTATAATTTTTATTCTTCTATTCAAATTATTTATATAACGTAGGATATTCCACATTGTGAACTCTATCTAAATTTCTCTTCTGTTTCATTAGAAGAGAAGTGGCTAACAATCCCGAATCCGATCTTGTGGTGCAATTGGATGTTTTCCAAGAACAACGTGAAACCGATGAAAGTCAATTAACTGGACCCGATGGAGTGGATCTAAATAGCCACTTAGATGTGTTTTATGCCATACTTAGGCAGGTAAGGTTCATCATGCTATTTAATACTCTATTGGGAACTATTGTTAAGATTATAATACTTTTCGATGCTTCAGGTATCGGAAACTCCTCAAGAAGCACCGTTCCTCAACCTACTTCAACACCTGCTGAGGATTGATAGCAGTCAACCAATTTCAGACATCATCTGGGATACTGCGGAGACTCTAGTTCATCGCGCTACTCTGCTGGAATCCAAGCACGATTCAGAAAAGCTACTGAGATCACCAAGTCACACTAGACTGAGAATGTGCCAATGTTCATGTCACAAAACAGAAGATTGTGATAGTAGACTGCGAAGACGTGTCACTTCTCAATTATCTTTTACTGGATTAGTTTCACCCGGATGTACCCCTGCCACACCTTTTACGCCGACCACACCGTGTCTTCCGGAATATCCAGAATATCCTCAAAGTCTTCCTCCATCTGTGCCTCCTCATGGATGCCATCCGCCACCTGTACCTCCTCATGCGTGTATAGCACCTCCTGTGCCACCTCACGCTTGTCATTCGCCTACTCACAAAGTTCAAGAACCACCGGTGCCACCGCCTCCTCCACCTCCTCCTCCAGCATCTCTGCCCCCTCCTCCACCTCCTCCACCACCACCGCCACCTCCACCGCCTTTAGGATGTCCACCACCGCCACCACCTCCCCCGGGTGGACCACTTCTACCTGGGGTATGTGCACCCACCATCAGCATTAAGCTTCCTCAACTGGAGACACCAAAACCAAAGACTAAGATGAAAACTCTCAACTGGTGCAAGATACCAAGTCAAAAAGTGATAGGGAAAGACAATCTCTGGTCACTTGTGGCCAAAACTCATAAAGGATGTAAGAATGACTTGGATTTTGACATTATGGAGGGACTATTTTGTCAACAAACCAGTTCCATGCTAAACGGACAATCGTCCCCCAGATTGGGGGGTAGAGACAGAACGGATAGCCTCGAGAGAAAGAAAAGGGAATCTATGGAGGTCAGTATCAATTTCTGTATTTGTTATCTAAAGCATATTATCGAAAACGTCAAAATATATATGATAAAAGACATTGAATTGAAGATTATAGTCAAAATAAGAGTATTTGTTAGATTCCTATACTATTTTTTATTGAAACAAGAGTAATTTAAAATTTATTGTCGACAGATATCATTGATGAAAGAATATTAGACCTTTACATCAAAGAATTTATATTTCTCTTTATTGTATTCACAAGATTTTAATAGTTGTGAAATTTTCAGTTTAAGAATTGCTATGCAAACTACATTCTAGAGAATTTAGACAATTATTGGCCAAAAATTTTTGTTTAGGTACCAAATAAACAAAGTTAGTGAAAAGGGTGTTCCGCATCATAAAATCATAACATCATAATCACTCTTTGATACTTAATGACACAATATACAAAAGTAAGTAAATATAAGTGCATATTATATAAATGAAAAATATGAAACTGAACGTTATTCATACATTATTTAATAAAAATTTAAAATTGCATGATACAAACTATAAAATAATATTATAGAGTTTGGATATTTGAATAAATACAACGTTTTTGTTGATTATTCTTAAAAATTTCACCTTATATTCGTACTAATATGATTTTTCTGTTCTAATTTACAATAATATCATTATTTACCTCTTATAAGTTCTATAATATAAAAAAAGATAAATTATAGTACTAAATACAGTGAACACAGATATTCATAGTAATAATTTTTTGTTCCCAATTAAATTCATAAAAAATAGAACTCGTGGAATGAAAAATTTTGTTTCATGTTAGTGACAATTGTTGAACGTCACCGATAAGTAATTTAACATAATATAACGATGTTAATTGATTAACAAAAACAAGCATTTATTCATTTTAATTCTAACAATATAATTTTTTGTAATGATATCTTGTGTGCAGCAATAAATCCTAGGTATGCCACAAGTGGCATGCGTGTCGTACTTTAGGTTATTACTGATCTAGATCAATGGTCCTCAAAGTGTGGTGTGCATGTCCCTAGAGGTGCGTAAGAAATATTCAGGAGGACTTTTTTGCTTGTTATAATATGTCTGTTGTATGGGGTGAGTGCTATTATTTTTTGCTGATAAAAGAATGTGCTGTTTTTTTTTTTTTACTACGTGATTAAAAATGTTTGGGGAGCACTAATCTAGACGGTCTTTTTAATGCTATTTTATATCACATGAATGTCATATTTTGTCTCGTCATTCTATTTTTTAATTTATTGGATAATTAGAAAATTATAATACAATAATACAAAATTGACTCTTTGGTAAATCTAGAATTATTAAATTGATATTCCTTATAATATTTATTATGTTTTGTAAAATTATAATGTTATGAACATCTCATGCGCTGAGTGAAGGGATAAAAAAACAGCTCGGAAAAATTAATCGCCTTATTTTTAAACGTACATTTATTTTAGATTGATTAAAAATGCGAAATTAATATATTTGCCATTGAAATTATAATTCAATTTCTATGTTGAATGCTATAAAAATATATTAAATAGATTTATATTTTATTATGGGAAATCTTAGAATATATTTTCAGTATTCATTTAAAAATGGCCGATGCTGAAATCTCAAGTTTAACATTAACCATTTTTGTAACGAATATTATAAATATATAGAATTAAATAATTTTACTTTCTTCAGAATTCATTTTAATGACTTGATTATCTTTCTAAAATTTTTAAAAATAAATGTAGGGGCCTGATAGTTTAAAAATTGCTAGAGAGATATCTTTGAAATTTGAATGTCTATCATTTTTAAATAGTTGAAAATAAATGGTTATTTGATATATCATTGAGATCATTTTCAACTTGTTGACTTTACTATTAATTTTTCTGTTTATTTTATTACCGTTAAATTTCACTAAAATCCAACAATTCAGGATATAGGCTAAGAGAGTATCTCAGAAGTTTGAATATTGGCTATTTTTAAATTTGTTGAAGTGGGAGATAATTTATCTTTAATTGCATGACATCGCTTTCAAATTTCATGAAAATCTATCTACTAATTAGTTCTAAAGTCATTAATTACTAATTGATATATTCTACATATTATATACAGTATATTGAGCGTAATTATCTTTGAAGTTTTCCGTTCTGAAGGAAAGCAAGATAAAAATATTATTCTTTAATAATTCATATTTCTTCCTTTTGAATATAAAGTGTTAGTATATATACTCATAATTATATAATAATGCATTTTCTTTCATAGTGATGTAAAGGCAAGAAGAATCGTGGGATAAGAATAAGATTGTTTTACGTTATAGATTATTCGTATATTAACCAAGAGTAGAAACCTATAATTTGAAACATGTTATTCATAGACGGTTTCTATAAAATTCCCCCAAGAAAAGGTTTAAAGTTTTTAGATATACTGATGATTATTTTTTGAATTTATAAGATATAGCTGCCAAAATATAAGTGTAAATAAAATCTATGATGAACTTATCTAGAAAATATGTATTAAAAGTATTTTTGCGCAAAAATCAGCGTTATTTATTACACATTATATAGCGATTTATCGATGTAGAAATATATAATAGAATAAACAGATAAAACGAAATGTTTTACAACCTACTTACCATACTGTCTTAATTTTCCAATCTTCATTAGACCTGATTTGTAGCCTAAGCATAAATAATAAAACGTATGAATAAAGAATTCATATGATTTTGTTCGTTTTAAATGATATAGGTCTACAAATAGTAACTTCAATAAACTTACTTTTAGGAATTAATAGTTTTAAAATATTATTTCAGATAATAACTTTTTGTTTCTTCGAATGATAACTTCACAAGTTATAATGAATTATTTTATATCCAAATTAATTTTTCAAATCAGAATTTGTCAAGCGAACTGTCTTTGTCTACCACTGAAGCAAAACAGTTACATATGTTGCTATATATGTTATTTTTATGATCTTAAATACTAATGTTGAATAATCATTTCAATTAATTTAGTTTATTTGGTAAAATTTACAGATTTTTCGCGAATATTTAGATTTTATAATCAAAATTCTAAATTGACTCTTCTTGCTTCACTTTGTTCTATGTCATTAAACAGTTATAGCCTAAATAAAATTCCTCTCAAAACATTTATGTATAAAAAAGGAAAGTTATTTATTGATTTATTCATTTTAGATTACCTATAATTTGCTTAACAGTGTTTAAATAATAACTTTTGGAAATATTTTAATAAGACTAGGATATCACTTGGAAATGTATAAGAAGTTATCCATAATATTATAATACACATAAAAATCGCCTTTTACAATAAACTATAAGAACTGCTCCTAAGCAGCTTATAATAGAATAAAACGATTGAATAAATATAAACTAAAAAGGAAATGCTTTTATTTAAAATATAACTTAGCAAGGATGCCTAGCGTTGTTTGGGAATTTCAGGTATATAATACAGTTATGTTATCAAGATGTCTGTACCCTTATTAGTAATAAAAAAATTTTAATTAATTTATATAAATTTAAAAATTATATGAATATTAATTTTCTGGATAGTCTGGGTCAGTCCCTCCCTCCTAGCAAAATTTCAAGTTGGCTACCTACCGTGTTCCGGATGTGCCCAAACAATACATGAGTTTATAGAATAGATAAATAACAAGTTACACGGGATAGTTTTAGCCGTTGCCACTTTTAGGGTCTAACACAGGCTGACCCCTGGTTGGACTGAAAGTAAGAGGAATGCTGGGTACAAACTCCGTGGATTTATGGATTTTATATATAAGTTTACAATAAACCATGCAGAAGTATCATTTGCCTATACATTTAATTTATTATAGCATTTGGATGGTTGATCACGATTATGTCAAGTAGTCCCGATGATGATTTATTACAGGGTGATGTTATGATGACGTTATCCATTGCTATTTGATCATAACTTTACACATCCATAGTTTCTGTGATTCCATTGTTGTCACGATTACGTCTTATAACTCATTATAGCATTTAGAGTCCATTAGCTTTTTGTATCCAATTTTGCCATTGATTTTACCAATGTATTATGTAGCGATACGTCGTCACAGAGGCGACATGGAGTCATCATGACATCATGTGCTGAAAGCGTTTTATTACATCATACGTTGTTACATCGCCGATGACATCACGCCAATGTTACTATGACATCATTCCGAATTCGAAAATCACTCTGAAGGATACAAATGAAGGCATTTTTGTTACCAATCCAAAATGTCCTATCTTTGGGGCTATCCAGGTCAAAATTTACGTAAGCATAGCCAAATTTGGTCTCAAGAGTCAAACGAACGGAAGCCTTCGAGGATATATGCAGACATTCGACTGACATCGTATCGTGATAACAGCATCACGATATGATGCCATAGCGACGTCATTTAATGTTATGTCGCCATGACGTCACATACAGCGATCGTTATGTGACGTCGTTTATTGTTACGTCACCATAACGTCGTAGGTTCGACTGTGACGAAATTGATTAACTGTGCGACTGTGATTGTGTCATCCCGAATCGAATTAAATTTTGAAGTACTTATATGCGGTATTATTCATGTCAAGATACCCCATTCCCTGGGGGCGTTTCGCAAATTTTATAATTTTCTGGATAGTCTGGGTCAGTCCCTCCCTCCTAGCAAAATTTCAAGTTGACTACCTACCGTGTTCCGGATGTGCCCAAACAATACATGAGTTTATAGAATAGATAAATAATTTTAATACATAACTTACACCTTTCCAGATAATAAATTCGATACAATTAATTGTGCAAAAACGTTTTAAAGTAATACAACTTTTTACTAAAATAAATAAAAAAATATAACAACTGAATTCAAATAAAATTTCTGAAACTTTAAATTAGATTATATTCATTAATATATGATATTGCTATAAAATTGTTACACTCGATAGCAATATTACGAAAATAATGATGAAGAACACTGTAAAAAAAAATTCAGGTAAAAATTTATAATTAAATTAACGAATAAAACAATTTGCTCTCATTTTTTTTCTGTTTTAAGTCACTCAACAAGCCAAAAATATTTAGTTTATACATTTAAAATATTTAGTTTACAAAAATACAAAAAACAGCAAAAAAAAAGCTATGTTTACTTTAAGATTTCTTATCATTTTTTAATTTTTATCTTGTGTACTCTAAAATAATAATAGGATATAAAATTCAATAAAAAAGAATATTAAAGAGAAATCAGAATAAGATTAATATTTTTATTAAAAAATATTTCAAATATTGAATTGGTTTCATATATCAAATGAAATTTTCTTTACAGTATTGAGCATCAAATTTTATGTAAAATTTTAAGTGTATACTATCAACTTTAAATTTAATTCTAAAAATTAAAACTAAAAATATCATTAAATATTATTTAATACAATATTGAATTAAATTAAGTATCATAAAAAATAAATATACTCATTGCTAGGAAAGAAAATAAGAAAAAACTTGTTATAATTTTGTTATACAAAAAATCTATACAGTATAATATATGTTTTTATTATATACTATATTGCAAAAACCTAGATTGAAGCATTTGTCTGTATAATATTTATTTAATTGTTAAAGTCAAAACAAAATTTCTAAATGAAGTCAAAATTTCTAATATATAATTTCAAAATGCAGATAAATCCTGATAAATAGAAATAGTTCCTTCAAAACATCACAAAATTGTTACAGTTTTGACGAAATGTTTAAACATTTTTATCAGCTTATATTAAAATTGATAAAAATATACATACAAAAGATTTTCTATCTAAAAATATATTAAATGTTATATATTTAGTACAGTATTTAGACCTGTAGATTTAATATTTAACATATGAGATAAGAATTTAATTTTTACAAGTTTAATAAGAAGTAATTCTATAATTAGTTCTATAAGGTCACATTATTCTTAATAATTTTAATATTAGGTTTTTAAACATGTTCCTTAAGATCTATTTGCATTAAGATCTAGATGGATTTCATCGTATTCTTGGAGATAAGTATATATAACCAATTCAAATAAAATTATAATGAAATTTTTCATCATAATTTGGAAAAGCTAAACAAAAAAATCTAATCTTGATGTTGTTCCCTATACAAGATGAACCAAATTACCAATATAATTATATAATATTTCTTTGTTCTTAAATTGAAATCTTTTTTATGCAGATTTCTTACATCAAAATTCACGTAAGTCAATTTATATAATTTGAAAATTATATAGATTTCATTCCTTAAATGAGCTTTTGATTACTTAAAATGGATTTTTACGTATAATTAATTTTTTTTTAATTACTAGGTAATTTACATTAATTTACTAGATAGTTACACAATGTAAATGCCACTTTCTACACACTGCAAAATTGTATTAAGTGCCAATTTCATTGATTTGTGTTAAGAGAAATTAATTGTATTTTAATTATCTTAATGATCTTCTAGATATGTGCTGATAAATACCCATTACGCTCTTGTATCCCTGCCTAAATTTGTTATTAGTCGTTTTGGAAACATTGTGTGGATCGAAAACTTACAATTCCATGCCAATATTTATATGATTTATAGTTTTAAAAGTAGGATCAGTCTATAGATGACAAAAACTCAGAGGAACTACTTATCTTGGGATAATACGAGTTTTAAATTGAGCTGACAAGTGCTAAAACCAAATGCTATCTTATGACTAAAACCGTAACTGAGAAGTATTATACTTTCTATCGGATGGAGACTCTTATCGTGTATTTTCAAAATGATGTTTAAGCCTTATTAATCCGTCTTGTCATAATTTTTCAATCTATATAGCGCGTTTTTAGTCTGTATTAATTAAAGTCTTTATAGTGGTCGATTAATTTTTGAATTCGAATTAACAATTGGATTTAAATATCACAAATGAATGGCACTGTAAATCTTTATTATCATTATTATTACTATTGTCATCATCATTATTTTCTACGTAGTAGCAATTCTACTGCAATCACGTAAGCTAGGTTTCCATGGCGACCGGACTGCGCAATCATCCTCGGATGTTGTCATGGAAACAGCCTGTCAGCATCCAATATATATATATACGTCATCGATTTGCCAGTATCCGCGTTTAGGTTATTCAGATAAATTCGGTCGACAAAGAGCGACCCTTTAGATGTTTAAATCCTTTCTATGTTTCTCTGGTTGATTATTTCTTTTGTGGCATTGCGGCACTTTTGCTGCCATTTTTATGTTTTAGTGATGAAATGCTTAATGGGTCTTAGATTTGTTTGATTTGATATTTATAACTCTTTCAATCGAATCTGCTATTAATAATGAATAACGCGTAAATTTGTTTTGATACCGTGCAAATTGGAAATTGTTGAGTAAATGCTAAAACTATCAATCATAAAAAATGTAAATCACGTTATAAAGTGATTGATAAAAATCATAAATTCAAAAATTTAGTTAATTTATGATTATTTTAAAAACTCGTCAACAAAATCAAAATCATGTCGAACTTCATAGTTGTAATGATTTCAATAAAATAATTTACATGAAATTTTTCTTGTTCAGTGAAAAAAAAACATTGTTTAATTTGATTTTTTTATACTTCGAACGATGAATATACATTTTTTTTTTTTCCTCGAAAATTTTGTTTAAAACATAATTCAAAACCGATTTAAAAATCGATTTTTTATTCATTCCTTTTAGAAAATATTTTTTGCAGAGGGAATTCGCGTTCTGTTACGTTACACGAAAATATTTTGAATTGAAGCAATTCTTTTACTCGATACACGAATCTGGAAATATCGATTGTTATAAGTAAGCAGTAAAGATATTATGTTTTTCTTTATAAATAAGGTCTATCACGCGATTTTGTTCTGAACCGATGACTCAGATCAAGTTTTTATATAGACAATTTATCTTAAGTTACCTAAATAGACCAAATCTGGTGACTAATGCCTCCACCTCTTTCTTTATGCCAATTTTGGACGAACAGGTATCGTCCTTGAATTGTCTAGTTTGAAGATTGAATTAATTTTAATGTATTAATCATCCAATTCTTTAATTTCTAGAAAAAAAAAAAAACAAATTAGAATATTTTACTGCAAAAATGTTTTAAGAAATTATTTTTGTTGAATTTTGTTACTAATTTTTCTATTGTTTTATGCCTATTAGGTGAACTTGCTGGATGGCAAGCGAAGCCTCAACATCAACATTTTCCTAAAACAGTTCCGCAGGTAAATAGATCAAATTATTTATAGCGAGAATGTGAAGTTTGTGTTTTAATAATGCTTCAGATCATTGACATCAATTTATATATTATTAAACTAAATTGATCTAACTAGAAAACAATTAAATCTGTTTAAAATATTAAATTTTATGATGAAATCAATATTAAAACTTAAAATGCTAATAAGTTTTAGATGACCATTCGTTCGATAAGTTTCGTCCAAACGGATCTAATTTTTCAGATTACAGAAACTAATTTAAACCAAATTAATTCAATTTTACTTAATTAAGAAAGCAAAATTGTCTTGGTTAAAATTAAACCAAGTTTAAATTCAAATTACGTTAATCTTAAAATTGGCATTCGCACCTAATAAATTTAAACTTGGTTTATATTATGCTAAATTTAACGTTAATTAAAAAAAAAGCTGGCATAAAGTTGATTTTAATTATTACGAGCAAAGTTGAAATTAATTTTAAGCCACTTTTTTGCAATATTTTGTATCAAATTTTAATTAATTAATTTAAACAAAGTAGCATTCGATTATTTAACATCAATTAATTTTATTATTTAATAAACCACCTATTTAATCAAAAAAAACGAATTAAAATTGATGACGAAATCCTTTAAAGTCGTGATTTATTGATTAATCTGAATTAAATCGCGTAGTTAGCTTGTTCGATAGATTTAGATTTAGTAAGTTTAATGGGAGTTAAAAACCAAGTTTAATAGATTATCTCGAGTAGAAAGCAAAGCAAAAACTTTGGCAGTTTTCGGATGATTAATGATCTATAGTCTGGAAGGGAATGGAAATCGCGAGAAAAAGTGGCTAGACGAGTTCTCTATGTTTACCATACTGCAACAACAAGACTGGTTTGAGACGTTAAAAAAAATATCTCGAGAGATATCTGCTAGATGGCACCACTTTCCGAGACTTCTTGTTTACTATCACAATTCATTACGGTGTCGATGATCTAATTTTTGCATGTGCAGCACGTGACTAGTATTGTGAAGTGTTACTAGAAGTTCCATATCATTCGTACGACTGCTTTAGTATTGGATTATTTGAATTCAAGACCTGCATTCCGACCAAAGTTGATTTTATTTAAATATTTACGAGGTGCTCACTAAGAGATATTTTTGTCCGAGAAGTGCAAGATGAATATTTGAAGATAGGAGTTGATCAATTATTCTTGAAAGAGGAAGAGATTTGATGCCTTTTCTATCGAAAAAAAATATGTTTGAAATTTATAGATTCGCTCCGGGTGCTGGAAAAAATTCGAAATTTATTTATTTATTTACTTTTTCCTGGAAACAAAATCGAACTCAGATGTTCCAGCTGATGTTATATTAACGATGGACACGTGGCATCTATAGCAATGCAAATTTTCGCCTTTGAAAAGTCGTATGATTTATTCTTGACTGTCGTGTAGAATATAAATAATAATATCTAAATATGGACGAAGTTCAGTATTACGCATAAAAGTAGAAAGTTTGCCTGATCGCATTTTGAAATCTATCTTGTGATTGTCAAAATTTTTAACTGCTAATAAATAAATTTTGAACCGTCTGTTGCTGTTGTTTCTTTTAAGATATTTTTGATCGATTACCTGCACAATAGCTTTCGTATCAAACGTAAGCTAATTAAGTTTGTCTCTGTTTTTTAATTAAAATCAGTGCTCGAGTTAATGTCACGAACAGCCTAAGTTGATTTAGAAGGGAATTTGATCACGTGATTTGTCGAAAAACTAATACGGTGTATTAATTGCTACTTCTCATGAATTACGTGTGCCAAAATGCATGAAGTGAAGGCATTAAATTTTTGAAAGATAAACAAATCGCGCGGTCAATAGGTCAAAGATTATGAGGGAAGTAAAAAAAAATTATTGCTTCAACTAGCAACAACTAAAATAACTGGCAAACAATAAAATAGCGTAGCTTTGTTCCTTATTTGGTCGACCCATTTCACTTTTTCAGTTACGTCAGATATAAGATCACGTGACTCGACATCACTAAGATCCATTTGTAACCTTTCTTTGTTTTCAATGGATATTCCTTCTCCTCCTTGTAGCACTAATGAAGAGATCATAAGGATCTTGAGAGACGGTTGCCATGAGGATATTGGAGCAGAGAAGCTGAGAGGACTTCTCAAGATCTTACCGGAGTCCGACGAGGTAAATTTTTTTTTTATATTTGTAAGTCAATCACATGATCAACATCTACCTACGTTCTGTTAATGAAATTTTGAGATGCGATAAAAAGTATATACTGTACGAGTATATATATAAAAATGAAGGAAAAATTTACTTTCAGATTTTAATAAAACTCGTGACTTTTTTATAAGAAGGATATTTTATAATGATTCTATTATTATCGTATTGCCTGTTTCTCCTCTTTACAATAATAATGAAATAGATGCATGTTCGATATTCAACTTTAATAAATTAGTTAGAATGATTAAATTGACTTAATTAGCTCTTCGTGCTCTTTAAACTCCATCTTGCAGCTTTTGTTGAGAAAATAATCACATGTTGGAACAAAATCGATGCGTTGAATTTACCACAGCGTGACGTCACACAGATTCGTTTCAATCGTTATTTATTCATCAGTCACCTGACCTAAATTATTCAAATTCTATGGTTTTAGAAGAGAGAAAAGTTTCAGTGGAAAAATTATATTAATTATTTAAGCAGCTACATACTCTATGTGATGTCTCGTAATCGAATTAACCTATTTTCACCTGAAATAATAATTTTCTACAAATGGTTTTATCCAAATTCGAATTAAATTTTCAGAAAGTTTCAGCGTTTTTATGGTATTTGGTCTGTTTTCGTTTAGATTATTTTTTATGTTTGCATTAAAAAATATTTAGCTTTAGACAGATATTCAGTCAATTATCTGAATCACAATAAATTAACGCTTATTGTTAGGAAATACAACTACAACTTAATATAAATGATTTTGAAATTTTAATAAACCACATAAAGAGATTATTATAATAATCCTTTATATTCTAATTAATTTAAAATAGTAACTAAAATATAAATGAATCAGTAAATAGCATGTTAAAATTTCCGATGGAAAGTTTTGATTTACGAAAAGAATGCTTGAAAATCGAAAATTATACATATTTTTCAAAAAATGTTATTTGTAAAATTCTGAAATTCGACATATTTCAGTTAAAAAAGCAAAGAAGTCCATCCTATGGATATCGAGTTTATACTGATAGACAAACGGATGGAGATACAATAAATAAATAGACGTTCTTCGTAAAACCGCGAACATATATAAAAATTAGGCTGTTTTCTATAATCACAGATCAAATTTACATATATATAATTCAAAATTCCATGATTTTAGAAGAGACAATAAATATATGTAATAAAAGATGAAAAAATTAGAATTATTGAATTTGCAAATGAATAATAGCACAACAGAATGATATATATAAAAGTAAAAAATGCTATGAAATTTCATTTGCGAATAGTTTTAATCTTTTTCGGTCTTTTCATTATTCTCAACTCCCAAACGTTTTCTACACTCAGCTATATCTTTCATGGCTGTCAGACGTATTTGTCTCATGCCATTTGTCTTACAACCATTCTCGGTATTCTTAATCTATATCTAAGGGATTTCATTTTAAAAGGTCGAAGCATTTTCCTCCATATTTTTAGCATCTAACTTTTCTTATTTTTAATATGTTGCTGAGCAGCTATCATATTCTCTTTATTAATAATATTTCTATCGTTGTAATTCTGTTTTATGCATCCTCTACGTAAATATTTAAATAAATTTAAAGCATTTAAACTAATTTTTACACTATCTAATTTTAAAATATTCATTTTATTATCTTAAACTTATTTCACTGAATAATCTATCTAAAACTATCATTATATAATATTTATATTTCATTACTTCAAATCTATTGCAGATATTTTTTTCTTTACAAATATTCTATTTTCCTTTTTTAACCTATTTTTTAGCTTAATAATTAACTTATTTATTAATCGTTCTCAGGTTTTATTTATAAAAATTACATCACTGATAAAAACTTGCATCATTTTCATCTAGATAATCATTTATCATTATTATTAACTGAAAAATTAAAAGTATCCTTTATTAGGTCATCTTTTGATTCGAAGAATTTTTCTAATATTTTATCATCGCATAACTTTGTCACAATATATACGTGAACTCTATCATTCTTTCATCATTTCCTAGTTCTGTTACAAGTTTATTCATGTTTTGACCTATTTTTTTCTCCTGTCTTCAATTCGTATATACTTTTTTCATTTGCAATTCCTCTTTCCAGATCTTTTTTCATCTGCAATTCCTTATCCAATTTCTTAACTTTTTGCTTATTGTATATGACAATAAGCAAAAAGTTAAGGAAAGTAACTTAATTATTGTAATCATCACACATATATATTTTTTTTTTATCTCTGTGTTCTATAGGTGGAGATGTTGCGTGGTTATGACGGTGATCAAAGTAAGCTTGGAAACGCCGAAAAATTCATTTTGCAGCTTGTGGAACTGCCGCAGTAAATATATAAATAGACAATCATTTAAAATCAACAAAAATTATTAATTTTATTAAATATTTGTTTTGTAAATTCTTGTAGCTATCGTCTCCGGATTGAAAGCATGTTATTGAAAGACGAATTTTCTGCAAATCTGCTTTATTTAGAACCTGCCATTGAAAGTGTTAACATGGCCGCTCAAGGTAAATTAAATTCTGATTTTTTATGAAATTATTTTCAATAGGTTCATTTTACGATTACCATACAGCTTAATATTATATTTGATCAATTCCCATTAATGTATTCAAAAGTAAATTTATACAAGTTAAAATGAATGTTTTTTTTTATATAAATTAATTTTAAAAACTTTTCATAATACTCATATAACAATTAGAATATATTTTATATATTAAATCAATAATAAATATTGGATGCTTATACAAGCTTGAATTAATTATGTTTAAAATATGAAATAAGCCATTTAAATACATAAATAATCTTTGCTTTTTTTTATTTCCAGAGATCAAAGAGTGTAAAGACTTGCACGAAATACTCTACATGGTGCTAGTAGCTGGGAACTTCCTTAATGCTGTAAGTTCATTTTTTATTTATTTTTAAAAGTGTTGAACAGTAATTTCTGATCAGTTTGTATTTCAGGGTGGTTATGCAGGAAATGCTGCGGGTTTTAAGATGATGTCTTTGGTGAAGCTCGCTGATATTCGTGCCAACAAACCCGGCATGAACCTCATACATTATGTTGCTTTGGTAAGCTCAATTACTTTTTGTAACTTAATAAAATATACATCAATGAATTTATAGATAATACGATGATACATTCAATAACATTCATGCAATCTGTAAATAAATGTATTTCATACTACTGATTTTATAAACATATAGCATATTGATGTAGACACTTTTTATCATTAATGTATTCATCCATATTTTAATTTTAATTCTTCATTTTTATGCGATAAAAACTGTTATGAATCTCAATATATAAATTAAATGATGCAATATTTTGATATTCATGAAAAGAAGTGAAAGAAATGATTGTGTTGAGATGATTTCCAAATTTTAAAACGATGCATAGTTTTTATTCGCGAATATACAAGCATTTTTGGGAATAAATCATATTATGTAATTATATCGTGTGAAAACTAAACCATCTCATAAAATATTGTAAAATTTATAATTCATCATGTTTATTTAAACTGCTACAATAGTTGGTTAGAATAAAATGACTGATAAATTGCATGAATTTTTTACTGATCATGATGCATTCCATTTTTCTGAATTATCCGCTAAAATTGTAAATATTGTGTCTAGAAAATGTTTCATAAATATGATAAATTTGTAAGATGAGAATTTTCTGGAGCAATTTTATTAGAATTGAATGTTTTATTTGCTAGAAAATTTTAAATAACAAATTAATAATTTAAGATTATAGTATATTATTTTAAATTTTTTATAGAAAAGGTTGCAGATAATTTCATCTTATTAAAAAAGTCATTATTTTAAGCTGTAATTTAATTCATTTCAAAGATTCATTAGTCTTTACAAAATTCCTTATACTGCGTTCAATCTTAGTTATGCTGACTTTATATGTTCTCTAATATAAGGAACGCTTAATTCATAAATTTTCTTACGCAGCAATTCTCAGCTCTTTTCTTCCTGATTAGCAATAACATACTATATATAGTATGTTATCAGGGTCACGCCAAGTTTTATGAGCGCCCTCGTGCAAACGTAAAGTCAATAATAAAAATTTGCGCCTTTTAAAACAAATAATAAAAATTGCAAATGATACTACACATTAAAAAATGCATATGTTTCTATAAAAAGACATTCATTAAATGTTTTGACATAAATTTACTAACCGAAAACAAATGTCGCTTGTAAAAATTAGCAACAAAAAAATTTCTTTATTGTCGCATCTTGTTCACTTAGTGAACTATTCTTTGATCATACTGTACTTTGTATAAACATTATTTATCGTGTTTATATTTCTGAAATTCAATGAAAATTAAAAATTTCTGATCGATCTCGTGTTATATCAAAATATTTTAAAGAACTTTCAATAGTTTATTTCAAAATTTGTAAAATTTCAAAACTTCGCGGCGCCTTTAAGACTTTGGCACCGTCGTTCACCGCACATCTTACTCCTTTTGCTAATTAATACTATAGATTTTTGTAATAAATTGAAAATGGAAGCAATTAAAATTAAGAATAGGTATTTATTATAAGTAACAGATTGAAATCTCTGATAATTGAAAAAAATTAAAATGATTTCTCATTATATTGAAAATTTGCGCCACAAATGTATAATTATCTTTCTGATCCATCTGCCGGATGCTGAGCGTGGTAAAGTAGTCGCTTACTATCTTTTAGAACTAATGTTATAGACATACAGTATATTCATTAATTTTGTTTCAAGTTCGACAATACTTTAGTTTGAAAATGAAAAACTGAATTTCGTCCTTCCTTATAACAAATCAGGAAAAGTTGCATTGAAATTTTACTATACTGTATTTCAGTTTACAATAAATAAGGTAAATTTTATAATTATTCAAAAATTTTTAAATTGACAAAATAAATTAAGATTTTAATGAGCAGATTTATTTGAAAAAATATATATTTCATATTTCTAATAAAATAAATGTAAAAATTTACATAATTAATTACAAATATTTAAAGAGGAAATAATTTTATCATAAATATAAAATAAGTATTTCAGCATGCACAAAATTTTCACATATTTTTTTATTAGTTCATTTAATAAGAAATAAATTATTTAATAACATTCAAAATAATAATTAGTAATTTCAATATTACAAGGCAATATATCGCAATTATATAAAAATAAGCATAATTATAAATTATATAAAATTTTCAATTATTTTCCATCCTTTATAAATTATTATTTTCCAGAAATTAAGAGAAAAGTGCATTTGTTTTCTTTATTTATTGATGATAATTGTTAAGTATATCAAATAATAGAGATAACTATTGTCTATTTTCTTTTCTTTTTTTCTTTTCTTTTGTGGCTTACTTGATATTTGTTCTTAACAATGTAGACGTAATAAGTTTTAGAGATGTAATTTTTACAAGAAGAAAACAATTCGTTTTTCAAATTATAAATATATTTTAAATAGTAATAATAAGTTTAACATATATAATAAAATTGAATCAGATTAATTCAAAATATTGAAAAATATTTAAAAATCATATTATAAATTTATAAAAATAAGAATAATTCAGTGAATTTCTTACAAATATCTTTAAAAATCATTGTTAGCGTTAGAAGAAGAATAACGCTAAGAATAAATACCTAGTTTCGTTATAATTTTGTGCAAAGAACAGAAATTTTATAATCAACGTTAGCTTCTTTTTAAAGATTTTAGTATAATAATAATAATAATAATATCACAATGTCACAAAAATATAATGATAATAAGGAGAATTTATGTTAAATACTAAACTAATAGTTGATTAATTCTTTTCGATTTTGAAAGAATTTTTATCGAAAGTAATTTCGAATCCAATTACTCTCCCTCAAGGAAGCAACTTAAAGATCGAAAATCGATCAGTAGTTTTTGCTGCAGAAGAAACTATCTTCTTTATCGATTATCTTTATCCTATGTTAATGCATATTCCCAAATCAACATGAAAAAACATGTCAGGAAAATTATTACACGATCTCCATTTCATTCACAAAATTAGTTTCTATATTTTTATCAGAATTTTGTATAGTACAATATGTAATGCATTACAATATTTGAAAATATATATCAATATCAGAATGGCGGTATTATGTTCTTTTTTAATATGACAAAACGTTCACATTTTCATTGGAAGGTGAATTAATGTATTGTAATTGTATGAAATGTTAAAGAGAATGATGAATGATTGAATAAATCCCAAATATAAAAAAATAAATAACTGATATATAAAATTTTTTCTAATACTTAAGTTGCACTAATATATTTATATATGATAATCTATCAATCAATATTAATAGAATGTTATATATTATTTTATTGATATTATCAAATAAAATGTTATTAATATTGAATAATGCATAATATAGCAACGATGTTTTCTGCAAACTTTATCATATATTCTCTATCATATATTTTTAATTAGGAAGCAGAAAAGAAGAATTCAAAACTTCTTAAGTTTCCTGATACAATGGTGAATTTGGAAGAAGCAGCAAAGTTAGTATAAAAATTACTTTATCAACATTAAAATTCTACATTTCGTATTAAAATCTTATTATCCTATATTTTAGGGTCTCTATAGAAAGCTTAAAATCTGACGTATCCGGTTTGAGTGAGAAAGTATCTAGGATCTGTCAGCAGGTAGAAACTGGGGGAGAAGACATTAAAGAACAGATGGAAGAGTTTCTGAAGGTAAAAAAATATATATCTAATTGTACATCTGTGGTTTTGATTTGAAGCAGCATGCAATGCTTATTTTATCACGTTTTTTATCAGTATGCTAAACTAGTAGTAGAAAACATCGAACAGGATATTAGTAATCTGGAAAATGTTCGAATCAGTCTGGCCGAGTTTCTCTGCGAGGATCTGCAAACCTTCAAACTGGAAGAGTGTTTCAAAGTGTTTCATAACTTCTGTCAGAGATTTAAAACAGCAGTTGAGGTATGAATAATATATTATTGTACTTTTATTTACTGTTCCAAGAAAATAAATAATATATATGATTTTAAGTAATCCTTTTAAAATTTTCAATTTTTTTAGGAAAATGACAGAAGAAGACAACAAGAAAAACTTGCAGAAGTCAGAAGAAAACAAAGAGAGGAACAAATGAACTTAAAACGACGCAGCTCAGGAGGTGAGAAGAAATTCTCTTATTTATTTTTAAAAAAGATAAAAATGAATTTTAAACGTGGATATTTTTTAGCGTCTGAAGGAAGATCCAACTCCATAACATCTAATGATGCAGATGGACATATTGTAGATGTATTGCTGGGTGACATCAGAAATGGTTTCCACCGTATCACCGACGTTACGGGAAGTCCAGGAAGAAGGAGAAGGATTCTGGGAGAGAATGGGTCAGACTTGATAAGAACTAACAGCCAGAATAGCAGCCTACCTTCAGAAGAGGAAACTGGAGTGTCTCCCAGGGTAATTCGTAGAAGAATTAGTTCCCTGGGTACTTCTAACGGAGAAGAAAACGGAGATTCTCCGGATACAACACCGAACGGTAGTCTGAGGAGAAGGAGAAATAGAATGTCTTCAGATGGCGACGATAATCTCATTGAGTATTTACGCCAGGCAGCAGACCAGGATCTTCAAGGAAAGGATAGAAAATCCTGGAGTAGTATTGAAGATAAAGCTTTAGTTAGAAGATCAAGCGGGCGTAGAAGACGTCAAGATTTCTTGGAAATGAATGATAGAGAAAGGCCCGCTTCACCGATATCCCCCACAATAGATAATCCAGAATTGGAAGCAAAACCTAAGCTTTGGAAGAGAAAGATCGAAGAATGGTTTCATGAGAATGAAAGAGAGCAGGAGAGGGAAATGAAGCTTAAGGAGAAATTAGCTTCCGAAAGGAGGAAAAGGCAAGAGATGGAAAATGTTACCAAACTAAGAGATTCTATGTCCAATACGGATGTAGAGAAAGTGCTGGAGGCAGTGGAGGAACAGAGGCAGTGCAAAATCGAGAACCGACCGAAATGGAAGAAATCAATATCCTCTTCATCTCTTCAGGATGGAAATGAAACTGAAAAGAAAAATAGTGAAGAAGTAATTTGTAATAAAGCATCAGATATCATTCTAGATTCACAGATTCGACCCGGGAATGAATTACCTGATTCATCTCAACCAAATGGAGACATCGGACATCAAGACTTCTCTGGAATTTCCAGGATTCGAAAAAGAGAAGTGGCTAACACAGACACTAATAACAACGATCCTGTTCAGATGGAGAGGATGATGAGGAGATGCGTAAGGTACAAAAAATTCCTGGAGTTCGACGAATCTGTAGAAGATGTATCTCGAGATGAAAATGTGTCGACTGAAATCGATCGAGAAGGAAATTTCGATAGGTTTTCAATCATCAGAAAAACTACAAGAAGGTCTCGTTCAAGATCTCGTAATCGAAATAGTGATGATGAAGACAATGTTATCTCTCCTGTTAATAAGGATCTAATTTTGTCTCCCATTCACGAGAAGAATCAGGCAGGAGGAAAAGTAGTTCAAACACACAAAGCAGACGAGGAATCACAACAAGATGCTTCTACGGACAATCGAAAGAAAGAAAAAGTGATGTCGTTGCGTTCCAGGCTGGCTAGACGATTGCAATCATTAACAGAGAACTTTAAAAATGCAACGAGAATTTCTGATTGTACTGATAGATCTGTTAGAGAAGAACAAAAAAGAGAAGAAGAGTCAGATAATTTATATCTGGCAGAAGCTCTAAAAAGACAGCAAGAGATGGAAGAACAAAAAAGAAAATCTCTAGAAATACTAAAAGCTCAGGAGAATGCTGAAAAAGAGACCCGAGAAGCTAAGAAATTTGAAGAAAAGAAACAAGATATCCAGATTCCCAAAAAACTCCTAGAAACTCAGAAAAAATCTCAAGACTCATCCACAAGTAGAGATGCCGAGGAAGACATCACCGAAATATGTGAGAATAGCATTAGTTTGGAATCAGAGTCCTCAGAAAGACAAAAGTTACAAGATAGTGGTATACTTTCCCAAACAGATTCCGTTCCTTCACCCCTATTGCGCCACAAGACAAGCGGTACTGCCGAACGGGACGAAGGATTCGATGAAACTAGATCGCATCTAAGCGATACTCAATCTCAAGGTGCCGGGTCGAGTTGCTCATGCGATATCGACTTGGCAGATTCACCCAAAACACCACCCAAAAAGAAATCTAGCCAGATTATATCAAAGACATCCCAATCGCATTCTCCTATAGTGAAAAGAAAGAATAAACAAGAAATTCCGGCTGAACAATCTCGTTTATCTAGAATCAGAATGGAAAATTCACGAAGACCTGTCAAACCTGAAAGATCCAGCGGATTGCCAAAACCAAGAACGGGAACACAAACCCGCCTTCCGAAACCGGGCATTGTCACTGACAGATTAATGGAACCACGTCAGTCTAGTTCAAAAAATAGCAGCCTGAGAAGTTCCAGGACTAGTCTGAGTGGAGATGCCCCGGCGTCTAGGATAACTCGGCCTCCAGCTGGAACCAGAAACAAACAGGTTCCGACTCCGAAACCCATTCCAAAACCCCCAGTACGAAATGCTCTTCCGGAAAAAACTAAGATGGCGACGCCGCGAGTATTAAAACCACCTCACCGAGTACAGGTCACAGAGGTCAGAAGCCGTTCCAATGAGCGCCAATGCTCAGTTGAAAAGTCACAAAGATCCACGTCCAAGACACCATCCAAAGAGATTAAGCTACCGTCCCGAGCTAGACCCCCGCAAGTGGTACCCCCAAAACAGCCTCGACCCAAACCGAGCCGCATACAACCACCGAAAAGTAACGTACCGAGTAGAGTGAAGGAGACAGTTCCTTCTTCTTCCAAGAGAAATGTTACTCCACAGAAAACCTTTGGTTTCATGAAAGCCACCTCATCCTCGGCGGCCAAAGAATTGACACCATCCTTTCAGCGCCTGAAACCGCCGGCGGTCCAACGGACTAAATTCATCAGGGTGGCATCCAAGTAAGAAATCTCTACCAGAAACCTCCGATTTCATAAATTTCTTGCAGCAGGAGGCATCTTAGTGCCAAACGATGCACACAGAATTTAGAGTTTCACTAGGAGCATAGAACAAAACTCGCACAAGAGAGAGAAAGAGGAAAAAACTGCTTCCATCCAACAGAAGCTCAGAACTCGAAAAAATCGTTTACTTTCACCAAGACACACTCATTAATCGCCCGCAGCCGATTTAAATCGACCAAAGGGATAGCATTGTTATTAAGACGTTAAAATCAATCAATGAGTTAGCATTGTTATTACGACATTGACCAGATGTTGCATTTTCGTGTGTATGTGATTCGTTGTTTCAAAAATTTAAACTTTATCTTGTAGAAGTTCTATTTAGATTTTCTGTCATCGTGTAAATCGTTAGAAGTCGGAAATCCACGTGTTGGTTCTGTGATATTGCTTATATTATATATTTACGCTTTATCTATATCCCAATAAAACCGAGCCGAGGTGAGCATTTTAGTTTCGAAATTCATATATATATATATATACATATATATAAATAAAACGCTAAATAAATTAATCTTAAAATTATTTATTTATCATTTTTTAATTAAAAACTCGAAACTGACTGCACATCTCTCTTGTTCACCTTGTTCGTTTGCGAACAAACTTTCCAACTTTTAGGCATTTTGTGGCATCACTACCCGTCTTCACGTCATCGTTTTACAATGACGTGTAGATGCAGCGTGACGTCGTCAGACGGGGTATATATTTTTGTAAGCATTACCGAGACTACAGGTTGTTACCAGTTTGTTTGTTTACAATATTTAGAAAATGATTTGTGATTGAAATTGTAATGATCATGTTGCTGATTGTCCAACGTTAGTTACAGAAAAGTCTTTAATGAGGAAAAAAATTAAATAAAATTTGATGACTTTATCCAAATTTATTGTGTTTTATTGACTGATACGTGAGATGAAAAAAAAATCAATATTAACAATGGAATACATAAAATTGGTTGAAAAGAAGAAAAAAATACATTTTATTTAGAATTTATAAAATTTCTAAGCACGTTTTTGCCAAAAGACAAATTTAATGTTTCAATTATGATTACGTCATTCTTAAGCTTATTATAAATGAGATATACAATATTTTTATCAACAGATAATGTTGTTATGCTATAAGGTAATAAAATATTAATTAATTAATTTTTTTTAAATGAAATTACAAATTTTAAAATTTCAGTTAGATTTTAAAATTTTGATTTGAAAGGAACATTTCAAGAAAAATAATTAAGATGTAACCATAGCGACATCTGTAATAGTATATTAATTATGATCGATACATAAACTTAAAACAGAAACCAAGTTTTTTTATTAAATACAGATTCTATATTACTTGGCAACGATTGTGTGAAGGCTTGGTTTTGTGATTTTATATTAAACGGTAAGATTCATTTCCGTATGAAGATTGCTTACATATCCCTTTTTTTAATGTTAGTTCTTTCTAAAGATTACGGTTCTAAATGTGAAATATTAATATTGAAATTTAAAGGAATTGAGAGTTTTACTTCAAGGTTAATTTTTAAATTAATAAATAAATAGTAAATAATAAATAGATCTAAAACTGTAAATTAGTTACGTCTCGTTATTTATTAATAATTTACAAATATTTTCTAAATTTTAAATTGCAAAAAAATTTATTCCGAGTGTTTAATTCTTAATTAGAACAAATTACTATTGAAATAACATTCTATATTTTTATAAATAGCACTTTTTAATGATTTGTATAAAAGCAAGGAATAAAAAATTTACACGAAATAAAAATTGTATTAAATTATAAAATATAACGATTTTGACTTAAAATTGAAAAAGGAAATTGATTTTAAAATTACAGATTAAAAAATAGAAATAGCGTTTCTGTATTAACTTCTATTTAAATCAGCAGGTGTCGCATGTGCTAGTTACCCGAAGAGAGGCAAATGGCGGACTTTGATGCGATTTACGAAGAAGACGAAGATCAAAGCTATTTAGATGAAAGCGTCATTACCGTTCTGCCAGAGCCCGTTGTCATACGAGGTGCGGGTAATATAACAGTGTAAGTAAATCTATACTGAATACCAGTTATAGATGATAAATTTCAGTTTATATTATCCTTTCGTTTTTTCATTGGGCACCATTGTTTATTTTCATTTTTTATTCTGTTTTTTCCCCGATCTTTTAAATGATATTTAACTGAAGCTTCTCTTAGTGTGCGCAAAAATTGATGCAGTGAAAATTCTCATTATTTGAAGTTTAAAGTGAAAGCATGATGTAATATTATAGGTTAGACGCTATGTTGTTGTTATAAACAAGTTGGTTTTTGGTATAATTTCGTAAACAAATTAAACGTAGCTGAAATTAAGTTAGCTAGCCGTCGATACGCTGTTGAGTTATTACATTAAAATTTTTTGCAATAATTATGTGTAAGAAAAAAAGGTATATCAAAAAAAAAATATATGTTAGTTAAGGCTGATTTTTAAATATTTTATTCGATATGCAGTAGGCCTTCGTTTAACGTCATTTTGCTCTTACGTTTCAAGAAAATTTAAATTAATTAAAAATTAAAATTTTTAAGGCAGCAAAACAGAATAAAATTCTGTTTTATTACTTTTCTAAACATAACAGATATTCATACTTCAAATACCTGCTTAAACTCTTTACTTAATCAAAACAACACAAGCACTACTTGCAGTTGAGTAAAACTAATATACTTTTTATTTTTAACAACTAACGTTTTCCTGTTTTTGGTACATTGTACCAAAAACGTTAGTTGTTAAAAATAAAAAGTATATTAGTTTTACTCAACTGCAAGTAGTGCTTGTGTTTGTTTTGATTACATAACAGATAGATTAACAAGTTGAAAACAATGGTAAAATATTTGCAGAAAACCACATTTTATGTGAATGATAACTCAAATTTATGATTTCATTTATGAACAGTATGCTAAACTATATTGCAATAGACAGTAAGTTGAATTTGCCTTGTGATGTACTTCAACTAGACTAGGAATCAAGTTAAGATATCAATCCTTGGAAAATTCATATGTGAGATCTGGGCCTGCTCATTTATCCCTTTTCTCTACAATCCAGTTGACCTTCAAGGGAGAAAATACATGTAAAATCTGGAGTGGCACTACTTTTAGTGAATGATTAAGAACTGACATTAGGAAAAATTAATTGTGGACATAACACTTGTGAATTCTAAGTTATTTTTTATTAGGGAAAAATTTTTCTCTGAATCATGACATATAATGGCTACAAAATATTTTCCAATTAAAATTTACACATAAATCATGCTTTTCATTCATATAATTCAAATTATTTATCAAATAGTATTTCTTTTAGTATCAGGAAGAAAGCATTCTAGAAGTGTAACCATGACTTATAACATTAGACCTATGGAATTTCTCATTTCAGTTAAAGTTGTGATTTTCAGGAATCTAACTCTTGGCATTAAATGATGATACACTGATATACAGGGTGCAGCAAAAGTAATACTTTTTTTTATTTAATAATTTTTATTGTACAAAAATTTATTATAGTAGTTAAAGAAATGAAAAATGATTTAATGAAAATAAGTTGCAGTAGTTTAAGAAAATTATTAAGTATTGCTCCATCAAAACAACAAAATTCATTATGATTAAAAATTTAATTAAAATCTTCAAAATGCTTCCTTTTGTGTTCAATACAATCACATGGCCATATTTATCTAAAATTCCTGAAATAAAGAGAAAAAATGATACATTATAAAATATGTACAAAAATTATATCATATAAAACTAAAAAATAGAAATTTATGCAGTAGAAAACTATAAAAATATATAAATAAAAGGGTGTTACTTTTGCAGCACCCTGTATATATGTAGTTTATTCTTATCAGTTTAGGAAGATTTTACAAAAATGCAAATTTATGATACGAAATCATTATCTTTTTATTATATTAGTGTTGCAAACTTTGCTATTTGTCAATGTAATATGACTTAAATTAGATAACTAAAACATAAAAAAAAAAAGGAAAACAAAAACAAAAAAAAATTAAATAATGATAGGCAAATTTTAGCATGTGTAACTGATATTGGATTTTTCTAATTTTAATTAATGTTCTAATTGCAATTTGCATCATTTATGCATGGATTATAAAACCAAAACATAACTGATTTAATCTTTTTAAATTGCTTTGACCATATTGACATCATGATGCATTCTTCCTTAGTGAATAAATATTAAAAGATTTCCTTTAGTATGCTATGATTTGTAGTTAATATAAAATAATGCAATTTTAAGAATTTATCATCATCTAATTTTGCTTCCTTTTTTTTAGTGAAACTATTGTTTATCTATAAAACAGCTTTTGCATTTTGGATAATCAAAATATTTCTTTTGTCTTGAATAACTTTTGTTTTTTACTTAATAAAGTATTATCTTGAGTTTTCTTATATTTCAAGCTTATACATACAAGAAATAAATGATTTTCAAAATTTTTTTCAATAATAGTGAAAATTTATAAATTTTTTTATTTAAATATTAAAATGGTCTATATAAGTTTTGCATGAATTTTATAACTGGTATCAGCAGAACACAAGAAAGCTACAGAACAAGAACCGGTCAACAACTCCCAGCAAGCAGAAGGGTTTTCCAAAGCCTGGAGATATGAGATCCGTAGATGTAGTACATGACTTTAAGCATCCGATTCTATGTACCAGATGTTTTTGTTTATTTTATTTAATTTATTTTAGTATATTATAAATTAGTATTGTAATTTGTATGCTATAAATTAGTACTTAATGTTTTGTTAAATAGTCTTTATGTTGTATTATATTTCTCCCAAGCTACTCTTCAGCTTTGTTAATTTTTGAAATATATAATGACGTTCTATTTTGGAATGTTTGTTTAAAATCTGTTGTATTCTAAAGTGATTGTAACTGATGATGGTGTAAGAAATATACCAAAAACGTTTTTATGTTTAGTTAATAAAACCCTGTTTTTCTTGACTGCTGGTTTGTGCTTTTGAGGATATTGAATAGTAATAAATTTTTATAATTTACATAAAAATATTTTCTTTTTATTTGTTGTTATTGAATAATTGTTTTCTTTTCTAAAAAAAGGTTTATATTATCACAGTAAAATTCCATTAGAATACATCTACGTCACACGGCTTCCAAGAGATCGTTTGAAGTTTCGTTTTCTCTACAGTTGAGTTGAGTTTGTATTCAAAGCTTTGATTGTATTTTAAAATGAGTGGATCACCCTAATGATGATGTCATACACCGTTACGATGATGTGTGCAACAATTTCTAGATATTAATCGTGCGATTTTGAAGTTTTGATTTTGCTTACGATGAACTTTTTTGATACACTAAAGTTATTTTTCAGTGTAGATTTTAAATAATTATTATTTTTTCGTTATTTTAAATATTATTTTAGTTTATTTTTCAATCTATTAAATCATTGATGAATTAAATATAATAAGTATTTATCGATTACTAGCAAATGAATTAAAACATGTTTATTGATTACTAGCGAATGAATTAAAACATTCTTAATTAATAATAATGAAAATTAAATATATTTAAACCATACAAACTCTTCAGAAACTGCTTGAATCTCTATTAAATATAGTCTATTAAATAACGAGCACAATTAGCAGTCTAAAACAAAACTTCAATTTTATTAAAAACGTTTTCGGTATGTATATTATACCATCCTCAGTTACAATATTCTAAATAGAACAATCTTGTTCTAGAACAGAACGATTACCTGTTATTTTAAAATTAACTTAGCTGAAGAATAATTTTTAAAATTATTTGGGTTACGTAACATAAAAAATAATAGTAAAAAGGTAAATGTATTTTTTCACTCAAATATGAATCCTAGGTAAGATTCTTAATTATTGTAGAGTTTTTGTTTCGTGTCGTATCGAGCAGCACGGCATCGCCTATCTGATTATGGTATATAGACGCAGGTTGAAATTGGCAGCGCGACGTGCTAGATCGCATGGAGGTAAGATAAAATTTTACCTGGTATCGTATTAAATGAATTAATGCTTAGAAAGAAAATAAGCCTTTGTGAAGTAAATTCAATGAATTATTACAAAATTTCCTTCCTGGTCTTCGGGTGATACATTCAATAAGTTCAGCTAGAGAAATTGAAGTAATAAGTTTTGCTTATTATTTCAATTTCTCCAGCCAGAAATAAGTTGATTTTTTTTGATCCATGTATAAGCCGACCCTCCACTTCAGAAATTTATTTTTGAGAAAAAACCTCGGCTTATATACAAGTATATATGGTATGTTTTTCTGTTTAGAGACACCTTATTTAATGTGTATTACAGTATTTACAAATAATTATAGTATATGCCATGTACAATACTATTTACTGTATTATAATTACAGTAAAATTTAATAAATTTTTTTAAACACTAACTATGTAGTAAATAAAATCTTATTTTTGATCGGTAGTTGTTTGATGTTGCAGGATATTTGATGTGGCAGTTCACACATTGTCTTCCTGAACTGTGTTGAAAAACTGCATCAGCCTTGTTTGCATCACTTTTTGCCTGAAATCTTTAAAATCTCAGCATAAGCTGCAAATTTGTAAAAAGGCACCTAAATTTGAGGCTGCGTTCAAAGAGAGTCACATTCTTTTGTGAAACTTGCAGAATATATGAACAAGATTTTTGGCCTATCTGTGGTCTGTGGAGTGAACAAGGATAGATAATAAGATTTTTCCAGCAAAATGATACAGAGACTATGTTTGATAACAAACAACTTCCTTTATTAGCAGAAGAGAGTTTTTCCCACTGAGTGGCAAAAATACTGTTAGTGTTTTCATTGCTAAGCAGGAGTCCACAAATAAGCACGAAAGCACTGCAGAAATCAAATTTGTGATTACAAATAAATTTTCATGAATAGTTGAATACATGAATACAGAATTCGCAAATAACGAGAATTGAGTGTATTTGAAAACAATGTATCATAAAACTATTTTAATTTTTTTTTTCAATTCTTTGAAATGAAGTTTAAACACACTGCAATAAATTCATTATAGGCTATTGTAAAAGATCATAATGCACATATTGTTTTTATTGATTGTTATGATTGTAATTTCCTTCATTCGTACCTTATTTTATTCATAAGACTTGCCATTACCAAAAAATGCCAAACATTTCATGGATGGCTAAGATTTCATATAGAAAATCATGTTTTCTCAATTTCATAATGAACAAAAAGTTATGAAAGAAATAAAATTCGGAAAAAATTTTTAGGAATTTTTATGAAAAAATTTAAATGAAAATTAAGTGAGATTTCACTTCTTTAATTTTTCCTAATTAATTATGTTTAATTTGTAAACAATCGCAGTCCATTAACATCGAATCTCCACTAAAGGGGCTGGGATCAATAAAAATTCGAGTTAGAGAGTTGACTGTATTTACAATTTTGTATCCTACTCATTATCTCTACAGGGAGTGAAATGCGAGGGGCCATTTTTGGGAGTGAAATGTTCTGGGGGCAAAATGTGCTGGGGACAAAATGCGAGAGGCCACTTTTCCATAAACCCATTTTATAGAGGGTCAAATAGCATTATTTCTATGGGAAAAATTTGGTTCCCATAAAATTGTAGTAGTCACGTCAGGTGGTCATGAAGTCAATTTTCACTGTATAGAATTTCAAATATAGCACATAATTTCAAATATAAAGAATTTTTTATATTTTAAATGCAGTCATCTGGGATCATGTGAAGACTTGAAATTAACAATCATATAGATAGGAAAAATGGAACAACTGTCTGATAATTTGATGGTTCTGAGCTGTTTTGTTCTTGAGATATTTTGCAGATAACTTGAAACAGACAATAGAAGTAATTTTATGGCATTCTTCTTATAAAACATTTTGATGAATGAGAACAAGAGCCTACTTATTACAGATGTTTAGCCAATAAAAAAGGAGGACAGAATGATAAGAGAGAGAAAATAGTAGTACTTGAAGAGTAGGAACATCTTATATTATAGAGAAAGAAAAAATTTTTAAGTGAACATTCAGCATTATAAAATTTTGATAAAACAAATTTTCAGTCCAACAGTGCTGTCAGCCAGATTGCTGAGAACATTACATTAATTTCATTCTTATCCCAAAAGAGAAAAATGGTTATCGTAAGTGAAACATTAAATGGAAATATTGATAAGAGAATTAATTGAAAAATAACAGAACATCCATTTCTATGTGATAATGCATCTCTTCTACAAAGATAATGCTTTAAAGCATATAAATAGATGGACAATAATTGTTACCATGATCAGATCAATAAGTGAGTTTATAATAATTTATCAATATATCCGTTTATGGCATTTTATGATGTGAGACATTTAATAAACCTCTTTTAATTTTTTTTAACCAAAATTTTTCTTGCAGTTGGAGAACAAGTACCCACAATAACAATATTAAGATATAAAATATATGTAAAAGTAATGTCATCTATATTACTTTCACATGCTAAAAGATGCAAAAAGTTGTGGAATTATCAATGCATCATGATAAACATGATACTTTGAATAGAGGTGTATTTTAATATTGTTTGGTAACACAGTTATTTCATTGTTGTCAGCCAAATTACTGAGTATAACTATTAGTTTGTTATCTGGAGGATCCAAGTTTAATTTAGATTTCCACATTTTCAAATGGGAAATGCACGTTTCAGTTTATTGACATGAGCGCTGATAGATCGATTTTCCTGAAAGAATAACAAATTTATTTCTAAAGGTTTAAAAAACCACAGGAAGATAATAAATATATTCGTGAATTGACAGTGCTTTGTTTTCATATGGTTTTTTTATTATAAATAATAATCTGATAAATTTATTAAAACTGAAAATGTTTATGAAATTTAAGGGTTAAGCTTATTAGTTTATAAATTCTGTAATAAAAATAAAACTTTTAAAACATTCATTGTTCTCTATAATCAAGATAAAACTTATTTATCTGATAAATATTAATCTGATTATAGATAATAATGAAACCAATAAACTTAATTCTCAAATTCCATAAGTATTTTCAGTTTTTTAATATATCTATCAGATTATAAAAGTACACATATATTTTAAATAAAAACCAATAATTGCTATAACTGCATTCCCTTTAAGAGAACATTCAAGCCAGGAATATTTATTAAAATATTCCTAGTAGATAACTACTAATAATAGTAGTTCTTAACTTTATGAGTTAATAATTTCATGAAGCACACTCAAAAGCAAAAACTTATAAAGTAGAAATTTATTTCCCATAGATATAATGTTAAAAACATCAGTTATATTTTCAATTATTAATATTGTTATTGTGAAATTTCATTAAAGATCAACAAAACAATAGATTATAATTAAATAATGATTTATCTAAAAGAAATGAAAATATAGCTTTTAAAATCAATAAATTATAATAATAAAGAAATTATTTACATTATACAAATGTTAAAGAATTTTTTTCTTAATTATCATCATCTACAAATGAATAATTGAGCTTTAATATCTTTCATTTTCAGATTTTGCCTAAAGGTACAATCCAGGGATGAAAGTTATTTATGTAATTAACTGATGAAACTATAGCAGCAAGGAAGTATGCTACTTCAGCTTTCCAATTTGGCATCTTCATTTTTCTCATTTTATAATAGACAGCAAACCCAATAGTACTGTATTGTATAATTAATTATGTTGAACTATTGTATTTATGAATATTCAGCATTTATTTATTGCAATTAATATTTTTAATTTTGCTAATACAGGTAGGCCTCGATTAGCGCGACTTCAAATAGCGCGAATTCGATTAGTGCGACTTAAAAAATTGATACCATTATTCGGTTAGTGCGAGAAAAGATTCGATTAGTGCGAGTTGTAAACACAGATCAGTCTTACTAACAAAGCTCCTTTTATGATGTCAATTAACAAATTACCGTTAATTTTCGGTTAGTAAAACCAGACGAGGAGCAGTCCAAGAACGGTCACACGATTTTGAAGGGGTGAAACATCAGAAAGATGGGCTTTTTGCCGTTAACTGTTTAACATTACTGTACTATTATTTAGCTTTGCTATCGTATACATACAGTAGAGTACAGAATTTTCTCTTTTAAAAAGTATCGAAATGGATAAAAGGAAGAACACTTTTGATGATAAAACAGGAAACGAAAAAAAGAGAAGTGATTACGCTACAGCAAAAAATGGATGTGATTGAGCGACATAAAAGCATTCTTTGTTAAATTTTTTTAAATAAGGATATCTTTACAAATTTATTTGCCTATTATATTGCTGTACTACCGATATTATTTATTTTCTTTTGTTTATTATCTGATTTCTTTATTTAAAATAAAACTTGTGAAAAATATTTGTTTTTGTTATCTTTTGCTGTCGTATTCTGCTAATAAACAAATAGAAAACTTGTTAAAAATTTCTCATTGGTTCATTAACTTCGCTTATTAATGCTATCTGGAACTAATTTACTGATTCAATAAAGTTGCAATGCTTAATTGCAAATCGGCCTATTCACTCAATTCTTGACCCAGAATTGGCGGCCAGGCGGCGCTCAACTTCCGCTTTCGATTCGCTATTTTAGTTTTGATTTGGCGGTTGGTTTGATGATGATATGAGACGCAATTCCTGGTAAGTTATTAATTTAGATGATGAACAATGATGTAAAATATGAAAATAAATATTTCTTAAATGGTTAGTGTTAAGTTAGTATTGTGGTTATTCATCGTGAAACTTAGCTAATGGCCGGAATCTCACAAAGCAAGAACCAATTACCATATTTTACATAGAGTTAATACTTCGATTAGTGCGAATTCGATTAGCGCGAGAAATTCGTGGAACCAATTATTCGCACTAATCGAGGCCTACCTGTACTTCATATTTGAAAAAAGAATTTGTAAAGTGGGAATTTATAAAACTATATAAACATATAAAAGTATAAACAATATAATCCATTAAAAAGAATATATTTCTATTTAAAAAAATTGATGTCTATAGATGCATAATCTAATGGAAACAGATGATTTTAAAATTTCTTTATACTAGAAAAAATGGCTTAAATCCTATGTAGATGGAGTGAGAAAAAATACCAACATTCAACCAAGAGCACTGGAAAAAGTGGAGTAAATCACAAAATTCAAGAAAAAATGTTTTATTTCATTTTTTTGCTCAATTTCTCTGACAAAGATGCATTTCAACTATTGGATCAATCCTTGTCAGTCATTTATTAAGACTGGAAGAGTGAGAATTTGAAATCAGTCCATTTCGGAAAAACTGATGTCCATTTTTATTTTTCTGTTATTTTAGGACAAACTTTTTTGGTAAAGTTAAGTAATTGTTAAATTGGAAAATTTTAGAGGATATGATGTTTTAGACAAAATGGGGAAACTTCATTGTTTTGATATACATTTGTAATCACACAATGTTATACTATTGTCTATACTAGTTTAATCGGCACAAAAACAAGGTGGAATCAAAAGTTCAATAATTTTCCATGGATATCATACATTTTGAGAAAAAAAATAAAATACAATTTTGCAGACAATGCAAACAATTATGTCTTTTCCTTTGCCTTGTTTAATACACTAATTCTTTGTCCATCAGTTATTAAAGTACAGGTAAGCCTCGATTAGTGCAAATAATGGGTTCCACGAATTTCTCGCACTATTCGAATTCGCATTATTCGAAGTATTAACTCTATGGAAAATATGGTAATTGGTTCTTGCTTTATTCCGGCCATGGAAAATATGGTAATTGGTTCTTGCTTTGTGAGATTCTGGCCATTTAGCCAGTTCCACGATGAATAACCACAATAAACTTAACACTAACTGTTTAAGAAATATAGGATGAAGAATAACCACAATAAACTTAACACTAACTGTTTAAGAAATATTTATTTCCACAATACTAACTTAACACTAACTGTTTAAGAAATATTTATTTTCAGATTTTACACCATATTTTTACATCATTGTTCATCATTTAAATTAATAACCACGATAAACTTAACACTAACTGTTTAAGAAATATTTATTTTCATATTTTACTCGTTAGTGTTCACCATCTAAATTAATAACTTACCAGGAATTGCGTCTCATACCATCCACTAAATTAATAGACTACCAGGATTGCGTCTCAAACCATCATCACACCAATAACCTACCAGGAATTCTCTCTCATTGCATCATCAAACCAAACGCCAATCGAAATCAAAATAGCGAATCGAAAGCAGAAGTTGAGTGCTACCTGACCGCCAATTCTGGGTTGAGAATTGAGTGGCTAATCCGATTTGTGAATAAGCATTGCAGCTTTATTGAATCAGTAAATTAGTTCCAGATAAAACTAGTTAGCTAAGTTAATGAACCAATGAGAAATTTTTAAAAAGTTTTCTATTTGTTTACTAGCAGAATATGACAGCAAAAGATAACAAAAACAAATTTTTTTCACAAGTTTTATTTTAAATAGAGAAATCAGGTAATAAACAAAAGAAAACAAATCACCCCTATCTTTCACCCCTTCAAAGCCAAGTGACTGTTCTTGGACTGCTCCTTGTCCGGTTTTACTAACTGAAAATTAACATTAATTTGTTAATTGACATCATAAAAGGGGACGGACCTTTGTTAGTTAGACTGAGTCTATGCTTACAACTCGCATTAATCAAACTCGCACTAATCTAGGCCTACCTGTATCTCACAATGTGGCCTACCCAATGGCATTTACAACTTCTAATTGCTATCATGTTTCTACTCTGGTTTGTTCTGTTATCCATGTGTTTATCTTACAGTCTCTCCTGGTGAATCCTAAAATCTATCTTTTCATGCTTCTTTGGGTTATTGATAACTTCTGTTCCATTTTATTTTTAAGAGTTTGTTTCACAGCCATATATTACTGATAATATGTACATGCTGAAGTTTCTTTTTGAGGCACATTGGTATCCTGTTATCTTTAGGAAGTTTCTGTTTCAGCTACATGCATGCCATCCCAATGTATCTTATGTTGAATCTCTTATATGTTCTTATGTTGTGATTACTTTTCTTTGACTTCCTTTCAATTATCTGACCTTCTATTGTCACTGAATGTGGTTTTATTTTTGTGTTGAATATTACCTTTGTCTTCTCATAGTTCATTTGTAATCCTATTTTCTCACTTTCTATCTTCAAATCACTTAGCATTTCTTATAGTTCATTCAGTGTTTGGGCAAACAATGCTCTGTTATCTGAAAATCTGAGTTAGTAAAACATTCTCCATCTCATTAATTACTAGATGGCGCCACCCTAGTACGTAATTATAAAATTATTTAATCATTAATTAAATAATTTTATAGATGGTGGCACCGTAGCTGAAATTCAAAAATAATTATTATTCTAAAATATAACTTAAAACTTTATCCGGCCAGGGGAAGTTTGGGCGTTCGTTATTAATTTGCAAAACATTCTCCATTGATGTTTATTCCTTTGTATTCCCATATATTTATTTATTGGAATATTTCTTCTAGGCAAACTATGAACAGTTTCAGCGAGATGCTGCTTCTTGATAAACTCCTTATTGAATTTTTATTTTTCTACACTCTTTGTTTAGTTTATTATGGCTGTTGCTTCCTCACAGACGAAATGGAGTAGATCTGCGTCTATTCCCTAGTTTCTTATTGCTGTTAATATTGCCCCTGCAGATACTGAGTTGAATGCTTTCTCACAGTCTATGAATGCTACACAGAGTGGATATGATATTCTTTTTTTCTTTCAGTTGGTTGATATTATATGTATATGATCCATTGTTGAATAGCCTTCCAATTGTTCTCTTTGTTGGTTCAAATCCAGTACCTATTCTATTCTTCTTGTGAGATATTTGTGAATATTTTATATATTATCAACAGAGACTGATAGGCCTGTAATTTCTCAGATCCACTTTATGTCCCTTCTTATGTATCAATACTATGATTGCATTTTTTCAACTGTATAGTATCTGTATTGTTCTCATGCAGTCTGAGAATTTCCTGGAGAGTTGTTTGTATACTAATATTCCTTCTTCCTTTGGGAGTTCAATGCAGATGTTTTATTCTCTTGAGGCTTTTCTGCCATTTAGGTAAAATATAAGACTGTTAATAATGCTTTCTGAAGCTAAGTGGGATACATGTTGACATAAGTAATATAGATGATTTAATATTTGAATTGCCTCATGGAATTCAAAAGACACATTCAGTTATGTTTCATTTGTTTTGCTTATTGTAAAACTTCATAATAATTTTTTAAAGAACAAACTACTAAAAAAAATAATAAATCTTATAGCCACATTTTTAATATACCAGTATATGTTTTCTATTGTAGAAATTTATAATTTTATATTTACTCTGCCACATTAAATATACATACAATCATCTCTGCTATAATGTAATAATGCATCATTATCAGACTTCACACTATAGAAAATTGCATAATAAAAACATTATATAGTTTGACAGAAAAAATAGAGTTAAGGTCAAATCATAAAAAATACTCAAAAATTGAAAAAGTTTAATAGCTCAAAGTTGAAAAAGTTTAATAGTTTAATTCAAAAAACATCATAGTTTAAATACATATCAAATTAATATTTAATAAAAACATACAATAAATTTTAACAATTTAACTTGAAAAAATTTAAAGTTGCCTTTTTTATGAAAAGTATAGTGATTTATAAAACCAATAAACCAGTCAATACTAGCATTAAAGGAAGGAACATCTGCCTAATATTCAGTTCTTTTCTTAACATATTCATAAATTGATTTCTCTTAATGGTGAGCCCAAATCTTTTCATTTGTTTGATCTTCTATCCGGACATTTGAAAGACACTCCTTCTCAACTTCCTTGGTCATAATCTCACAAATTTGCTAATATTCCTGTTAGTTTCATCAATAAAGTTTTCTTTAATATTTTGGTATTGTCCTAATGGTGCATAATATAGATTCCTTTCACAATGTCACATTTCCTTTCAATACATTAAAAACACTCATAATATCCTGCTTCCTTTTAAGTCTTTCTTTTATATTCATCAACAATACCAGAATGCTTTCTGTAAACAATTTGCCTCTTTGTTTTTCCATATTTATGCATAATATAGAAAAATTTGATTAAAAAAAAAAAGAATGAACAAGAATTTCTTTCAACAAGTGCTTCACAATAGAATATGAATCAACCAATCATGTGATGTTTACTTTCAGATGCAAAATAAATTTATATTTTGTATACTACAAAACTTAGGCTGATAATACACAATGCAGTTTTCATAGAATCAGTATGTCATCTTTGTTATTTAATTTTATAAAACATATGTATTCAAGTCACATAACTGCCTTTTTGTACTATCATTTACTAATAACACAAGTCTGAAACTGCTTGAAGCATACTCTCATAATATCATTTAGTTGATTCCTTAAAATACCTCATCTGTTATTATCTGAATACTGGTCAAGTCAGGACTCAATTCAGCATAAGCTGCATTGTATGTTTTTAGCCTTACTATTGGAAGGAAATCATGTAAAAGTTCACATTTTACAAATAGCATTTACCTATTCATCAATTGCATTATAGCCAAATTTTGCACTAATGAAACATATATAATTGCAGAAATTATTATAATTATGTAAATCAATTAAAATATTTTTTATTATAAAAATTATAAAAAAAAATTTTATCCTATTCTTTTTTCCTTCCATTTTACAAAAATTTCATTATATAGGCCTAGATTAGGGCTTCTCAAACTTTTTTCATTCATGACCCCATTTTTCATTACAAGATTTTTCACGACCCCAGGTATTAAATATGAAATAAAACATACAGGTACATAAACCATTTACACACTTATTAAGATGAACACAATCAACCAACTACACTGAAAATTCATATGTTGTCATACGTTAAATATTGGGCATTTGTGAAATTATATATAAACTGAAATTCAAGTGTTTGAATTTAATTTTTGCAACCCCATTTGGGGTCGCGACCCATAGTTTGAGAAGTGCTGATATAGATAATACAAATTAAGCATATTTCATTTTTTTATTATATTTTCTATAAATATTTGCTATTGCTATTATATTTGCTTACTTTTTCATTACATATGACTTTTTATTAACTCTTTGATCAATGATGAGATTCAGGGTACATATATTTCCAATATGTTGTTTACTACTAACTTTGATCATTTTTTTTTTAAATTCCCAAAATAATCTTATTGCTGAATGGGTAAAAACAAAAAAGATTTAAATATCAAAGGGTTAAATCAGAAAAATTAACAAATAAAATTAAATTATATAAGGAGCATATAATAATAATTTTCTATAAATAACAAGATTAGTTTAAAATTAAATATTTTTTATTTAAAAAAACTAATTGGATGGTTCTGCTTCTAAACAGGTATATTTATCTTTTTATCTAATACATTTAAGTGAAAGTGGAAAAATAGTTGATTTAGATTGAATGAGACACAAGCAACTTCATTTGATAAAGTATATAATATAAAATTTCTTTGCTTCTCATATTAAATATTTTATCAATTGAAATTGTTTATGTCTCATTCTGGTAAAAATCAGCTACTCTTCCATCTTTATTTAAACATATTAATAAGAAGATATATTTATCTAATTTTTATTTTATTCTATTCTTTATATTGTATATACATTACTATACAAAAATATTAGAGGATCAAATATTAATTATTTGCAAGAGAGTAAAATCATTGCTCTTCCTAAGCAACAAAATGATAAGATTATGCAATTTTATTTTTATGTAAAACAATTCATTAACTTGATTTGTTGTGAAACAATAAAATAAAAACAAAAACTCTTAAAACTAGAATCAAGATAATATCCAAGATTTTAATAATACCAAAAATACTCTTGAAAATAAACATAGTTGGTTATAATTTAAATGAGTTTTATTTTTATTTTACAATTTACAAATTTTACTGATTTTATTTGGAGAATGAAGCATAAACTAATCATCAAAAATACAAAGCAAAATTATGCTCAGGTATTAACAAAAGCACAAATTGGCATCCTCTAGCTAATTTGGCAGTGCTGATGCAACAAGCTTTGAATTTGTTTTTGCAAATTTGAAGTGACACTACTATCATCATCATCATCATCAAAACATGGAGTCCATAACTTCATGAGAGTAGAGATTCTTCACTCTTATTACAAATATTAATATTGGCCTTATTAGCAACCTATTTTATTTTTAAATCTAGAAGATAGTATTGCTTGCAATAGTAAAACTATAATAAAGTTCTATAGATATACATTAACAAAAATATATATATTTGCTATATCTTCAAAATTAGATAAAATATAAAAATACCAAATGAATAAAGAAATATACTGTATAAAGCATAACAATTTCATTTCTTTTAGACATATTTTAAAAATTTCAGAATAGTGCTTAAAATTGCTTTCATGTTCACAATTCATTAAATTAAGCAATACATACATAATACTGAAAATAATATATATTCTGGATATAATCAAAACTGAAAACTCCTATCGCGAAATCCTTTGTTATAACATTTGAATATATATTTCAGCAATATTATATGCGTTATTTTTATATGTCTAAATATATTTTAACATAAATTTCCTTTCTTCTCAATTTTATATACAATCCAAAATTGATTAATTTGGAATCTAAAATGATTTAGGGATTAGTTAATAATTGAATAAGTCTTCATAAAGAATTTGTAACGATAACAATTTTAATACATTACAGATACAAACGAATATAATTAAAAGCGTATCTAATAATTGTAGAAAAAAATGAAACACCTACCAGGATTTGGATCTTTAATTAAAAAAAAACAGTAGACCAATTAGATTAGGCTTAAGACGGACACAAATTCAAACTCATTTGATTGCTTTAATTATTTTTTATATAACAAATATGTTAACATGATAATAATTTTATGCATAATGATAATATATTAATCTAAATATATTTTTCGTTGTTTTGTTGATTAGTTAACAAAATATTATTTACTTATATGCTTTGCATCTCCAAGGAGACGAAAACTTTCCAAAGATTAATAGCGCCTCCTGCTAAAATATAGACAATATTTGTAAATAAAAATTTATAATAATTTAATCATGTCATTAAATATTAATAATAGAAATTTCCTACAAAAACAATTTCAGCTTTAATTATTTTTTGATATTCAAATATTTAAACTATTGCAATTACTATATTATAATCAAGAACTTTATTGTAGCAAATGAACACAACTGCAGCATAAATCATTAAGTGATAACTAAAGTTAATATTTTAATTAATAAAAATTTTAATTTACCAATCATTATGTGAGTACCAAGGATCCTTGGTAAATATTAATGCTTAGTTTCCATTGTGATCTTATGCAGCATAAAAATCCCAGATACCCTTATCTTTGTATTTTGATCAAGATTTTGATGTTATTCAGTTTGTATTTGACTGTTTTTTAAGATAATGCAAATGGCGGCAGGATGGCCGCGTAGTAACGCGTTGGCGTGTCACGCAGAAAGACCCAGATTCGGCATCTCCTGAAAAGTTGTTTCAGGGTTTCGGGCCCTGCCCGGTAGTCCAGTCCTTCACCATCCGATTCCCTTCCACGCGTGTTGGTGCAGCCCGTGGTTCGAACTGACTCCGTCCCTTAGTAATCTTATTGATTGGAAAGAGGTGTAAAACAGCAAAGTAAAAAATAAAGACAATGCAAATAATAGAGCAGGGGTGGGCAATTATTTTCTGCCGAGGGTCGGATTAACAATCTTCAGGATGAAGCGGGCCGTATAAAAATTGAAATGTACCTAAGGCTGAATTTAACCTTATGGCGCCATTATGTAATTATGTAATTAAATTATTAATGATAACATTAACTAATCTATTAATAATTAATAAAAACTATTTTGACATAAAATGACAGAAATGATGATAAAATCAAGTTCAAGCAAGATTGATTCTTGCACAAACATATTCCTCTCACCATCATATATGACAAGAATAATGGTTGCGCCAATTTATTTGCACACATTCTTGTCAAGCAAGAATAATGATGGGGCCAATTTATCTGCACACGTTCTTGTCAATATCGCTATCGTGTGTAGCCACTTTTGTGATACTTACAGAAAGAATATATTCGTGTATTAATATTATTTTTAAAATATACTTTTCTTGAGTTATTTTCTTAGTTTTTGTTTGTATGCAAAGAGTTCAAAAACATCCGAGAAACTATTTTTTCATTAGAAACATTAGAAAATAATTCGTCCTACGAAATTAATTCAGATAATTTTCTTTTTAAAAAAGCATAAATATTTTATCAAACTGGTCGATTTTAACAACCTATTATATCAGAATGTCACAAAATATTAGGTACCTATATACAGTAATTAATTTTGTAAAAACAAATTTACAACTTAATGTGAATGATGAACTTTACTATATTCGTGGTTAATTATATCATCAAAATTTGGAGTAACTCGTGTGTACACTAGTGAGAGGATCCATTTTTTTATACTACAGAGTATCCATTATTTTATTTTCTTTTCGAGTAGAATTTTACAAATATGGGTCTTGAAACTGTAATGTATTCTACTTTATGCCGCGGGCCGCCTTTTGCGCACCCCTGTAATAGAACATAGAGCTATTACTAGTAAGGTGACCAATCGTCCTCCTTTAGGGAGGACAATCCTTCTTTTTTAAGTTCTGTCCTCCCTCGAAAAGTGTCCTTCTACATGTCCTCCTTTTCCTTGTGTTGAGTTTTTATCTAAAGAAATGCCAGACATTAAAATAGATGACAATTGTCTCTCTGAAGAAATTAGAAGACTGAATATATATTTAAATCTGAAAAATTATCTGAAAATCTGAAAATGAACATGTTGAAATTGATAAAAGATAGGTGGAAATATTCAGCCATTTCAAAAATGAACATATTCCATGTGAAAATTTATTTATTCTTGTTCAATTTAGATTGTGCTTCCCTAGAACTAATGCAGCAGTTGAAAGAGTTTTTTTCAATTGCTAATGATTTTTGGACAAGTGAGAAATCGAGATTGAATGTTGATACTCTAGCTGCAGCACTTGCCGTTTAAGAAATTGAGATTGAATGCTGATATTCAAGCTGCAGCACTTGCCTTATATTCAATATGAAGGACATTTCTTGTTCAGATATTTCCAATATATTGTTAAGAGATGATACATTGACAAATAATATTCATTCAATGGAATAATTAATAGCCATGTCAGCATAATTACAATATAAAATGCTACAAATGTTTTATTATGCATTTATCATATTATAGTTTATTATTGTTGCAATGAATAAAATGTTTCTTTTATTTACGATATTTTTTTTTCCTTCAATTAATTTGTGTCCTCCTTTTCATTGTAAAAAAGTTGGTCATCTTAATTACTAGTGTTATATTAACTTTTTTATTAATCAATAAGAGATTATATTGAAAACATTATAATAATTTCATTCTTATCCCAAAAGAGAAAAGTGGTTATCATAAGTGAAACAATAAATGGAAATATTGATAACAGAATTAATTGAAAAATAACAGAACATCCATTTCTATGTGATAATGCATCTCTTGTACAAAAATAACGCTTTAAAGTATGTAAATAGATGGACAATAATTGTTACCATGATCGGATTAATAAGTGAATTCATAATAATTTATCAGTTTATGGCATTTTATGATGTGAGGCATTTAATAAAACTCTTTTAATTTTTCTTGACCAAAATTTTTCTTGCAGTTGGAGAACAAGTACCTGCAATACAGTCGGACCCCGTTAACATGCGGTTCAATAACACGCGAGTCTGCTTAACACGTGGTTTTACCATGGCTACCTTGATAAGCAATCGCTTGTGATATCACTCCTAAACATCTTCGTCATTAAATCTCGTGATCAGTGAGATTAGCTGCACGTTCAACCATTTTGTATTGGCCAAATCACACAGAAAATTCATATTAATGTTGGAACTTATATTATGGCTCAATTTATATTAATCCTGTAACTCGCGGTTCACTTAACCCGCGGTTAGTAACCATGGACCCCGACTACTGCGAGTTAATGGGGTCCGACTGTATTAAGATATAAATACAAGTAAAAGTAATGTCATCTATATTACTTTCACAAGCTAAAAGATGCAAAAGGCTGTGGAATTATCAATGTATCATGATAAACGCGATACTTTGAATAGAAGTGTTTTTAATATTGTTCGGTAACACAGTTATTTCAGCGTTGTCAGCCGAATTGCTGAGTATAACTGTTAGTTTGTTATTTGGAGGAACCAAGTTCAATTTAGATTTCCACATTTTCAAATATTTTTCAGGCGAGATCCGGACCTAGCCCTTAAATTCCATATTTCATTTAATAACTGAATCAACCTGAGCTATTGGCAGACCATGATTCATTGAATCTCTTTTAGTAATCTCTTTTAGTAATTCCGGTTGTCGGCCGGATTATCGAATAAATATCTCAGGGGCGCCGCCATATTGCTCAGACCAATGTCAGAAACTAGAGATGACTCGAAGATCTGACTATCTGAGTTCAGAACTCAGTTGTCTGATTTGCCGAACGAGGCTCTTGTTGACTCGTTTGTTCGGTTATTCTATCGTAATGAAATATGAAGTATATATTCATAGATATATTATGTTATAGTTTTATTTTAAATGCATAGTCCCTAATTTAATTCGATATTTATTATATCTTTTATTATTTAATCCGATATTTCAATTTATCATTATATTAAACAAGTTAGTATATTGTAAGTTAAATTTTGTTAGGCTTAATGAGTAGACTGACTCCAGTGGTCGTAGGCAATTATAAATCTATATACTTATAAAATACAGATTATGTATGTATGGATGTATGAAACTTTTTTATTAAAGGGCTTTTCATTTTACTTTTTTGTTTGTAGATAGATAATGCTGACTATAAGATAACCATTTAAATGTAATTTAACATGCATTATTATTAACAACAACAATTATAAACTATCATAATAACAAACAACAAGTTTTAACAATTTAAGAAATATAGCACCATTTGGAATTATTTAAAATTAACATTCTGTATCTTACAATTATCATCATTATTTACAACAAATATTTTGGCAAAAATATCTTTGATGTGCACATTTTTTCATTCTTGTAAAAAATTAAATTTATGATATTTCATTGTAGTGAATTATATAATAATCACGACAATATGCCAATATACATAATGATTGGCCAAAAGTTAATAAGAACCAAACTGCCATGTTTCCATAATTTTTATGTAGATATTGACTGAAAATCAATCCAAATGGTACCTAAGAGAATAAAATTTATTTATAAATATATAAAAATAATAAATAAAGTTTTTATTGTAGAAAGGATATACTTACTTGACTAAGCATTGCAAAAAATGCCCATAATCGAAACATCTTTAATGGAAAACTGAGAAAATACTAAAATAAAAGTAAAATTCATATTTAAAAATTAAGAAATTTAATTGCATTGTCTTAAAATCAAGCAAAAAATAATATCCTAATGTTTATATAATTTATCTGGTATAAATTTTTTATATATAGTGTTTGTCAAATAACTCAAAGAATATACGATCATTTACTTTAAAACCTAATTGGTTCTTGAAAAGCATTATAAATTAAGTATTTTAGTTGACAATGAATTGTTTGTCATACCCATATTATAAATGTCTATTTCATTCCTAACAATAATTTAAAAAAATTTTTAATTTAAAATGAAAACAAAAACCTAAACTGTGCTAAAGGCATATACAAGGAGTAGTCTAAAAATAAGTTTTGCAATCACATATATATCTAAAAAAAATATATATATATGCATGTATGTTTAGAACTGATAGACTTATGGGATAAAATATTTCATATGTTTTATCCCATAAAACTACAGGCATCTTCCCTCTAGTGATATGTGCTAGTTGGATTTGAGCATGCATATTGTATATGTCTATTAATAGTTGGAATTGATCATACTCTGCAGAACATTCCTACCATTAATAATCCAAGGAACATATTGGTGAACAGACATGCATTATAGATGTGGATGAAGGATGAAGTGGTGGGCAGGTTTCCACTACAAATGCCTTGACTCACACCCAGCAATTTTTACTTTTTCCAGCTTTGAAAATGATGTGAGGAAGACAGCATTTTGCTAGTAATGAACAGATGAAATGAGTCTTTCAAAACTTTATCTGTTTGAAAAAGTTTCTCTCATAAAAGTCAAAAATTATTCAACAAACTTCTGAAGTGGTACAATAAATGGATCAATTTTGGTAGGAATTATGTTTTTTTTTTTTTTACTGAATAGTTTGTGTCACTTTTCATTCAGTGAATACTTAGTAGTGAAGCATTCCCATACCCACACACCTGGGGGGATTAGCCATCAAATGAAGGATTAGGTTCAATGAGCGAGACTTGGACTACTACTGAAAAACTAGAGGTGTGAAACCCAGGAAATGAACTCAGATCTTCCAGACTGGAAATACAGCAAGTTTCTGTGCAATCAATGTAAAGACTATTTTTAAAAATAAGAATGTCTCTTGCTATTCATAATGTATTTGGTTTCCAAAATGAAAATTCCTATTGAGTTGTGAAATTTATTTTCTGACTACTCTTCAAATTAATATAAAAATAAATATTCCATGTGAAGATGAATATAAACAAAATATATTTGAAAACAAGTATATAGTAAATCCCTTACTTATGAAATTTTGAGTACTACAGTTTGAAAGATATGTGGTGCATTAGTTTTTGTGTTGAATTTTCATAAAATGCAAATAAAAAATTCATTAAACAATTTACTTTTTTGCAAAAATAACACTTATGGCCATAAATTTTCTTATCTATGCTTAGAATATGCTTATAAATTCATTTAGCCTTTCTGTTTATTAATGTGAAATTTTTTTGTTACAACTTGTCGGTGTGTGAAAAAAAGAAATTGATGTAAACAAATTGTCAATCACTATTTGTTTACTGCTCAGGCTTATTATTGGTTTATTACTGTAAAATACTGTTTTTACTGTATCAGTGTTTGTTATTTATCTTTACATAATGTCACAATGTTTTTACTGTATCAGTGTTTGTTGTTTATCTTTACATAATGTCACAAAGGAATAAAATTGAAAAACGAAAACACAAAACATTGACTCTGGTCTAAAAAGCAGAAATAATTAAGAAATTTCAAAAAATTTTTTTTTTTAAATTTGGAAGAAAAGTTTAGTGATTTGGCTTTGTTTTATGGTATTGAATAAGCCCCCATTTATGACATTTAAAAAACTGGGATAAAATTGAAGGGTTTGTTAAAGATTTGAACAGCAAGAGCAGTGACAAGAAAGTCTTAATAAACAGAGTGTATTTGTTTGTGTAATTCCATTTTTTTCATTGAACATCCAATAATCCGACAAGCTCCATAAAGAAAGAACCATATGTGTCAGATTAAGGAGATTCTACTATACAAATGTTTTTGGCTGATTTGTGATCCAAAAATGACAAGAGGCTTTTGTCCATTAATTAATACATTTTCACTATTTCTGATTTTTGTTATATTTGCAATTAAATAAAAGATTTTCAAGCATATGTGTGTGTGTTTGACTTTTTTTATTTCAAATGCTAATTCATCAAAATCTCTCTTTCATTCTTTTTTTTTTTTTTTTTTTGAAAGATTGAGATATTTAATATCTGAACATATTGTTATCCAAAAAGCTCTGATCTCAATCATTTTGGATAAAGGATTTTTTTCTCTATAGCAAATTTCTTTTACACACTGTCCATAACTTTGATATTTATTGAAAAAAGTAAAATAATTCAAAAATGCACAGAAATAATGAAAGTGAAAATGTAAAGATATATATATTACGGTAAAAGTGATTATGCATAATCATCAATCATCTTGGTGAATTTGATAAATTTCATTAAATTTCTTACTTTTACCAGTGACTTTACATAAATTCCCAAATGAGGTTAGTAAATTTAATAAATATGCCAGGATTTCTCACTTTTACTAGTGATTATGTATAATTTTCAAATGAATTTGAAATCCAGTGAGATGCATTGTAAAAGATAAATAAATGAAAATAAAACTTGAACTGAAAAAAGACTGAAACTGAAAAAGTTATATACAGTAAATCCTTAAGAGCATTTATTGTTAACAGAAATCTATTGTTCACACAATTTATCAACTATGTTCACAAATTCTGTTTAATTTAAGCTCAATTTATTATTCTTACAAATCTAATAATGCTTAAATCAAAATTAAAAGAAGAAAATTAGATAAAATTAGCATATTTTTAGCTGAGCAAATAATATTCAGGCAACTAAGAAATGGGAGTCAGACAAATGGGAATTGAGCAAGTAAGAATCAAGAAAATGGGAAGTTAACTTAACAGAGTTCTCAAAATTGGATTATATATATTCCTAGGAATAGGTAATTTTTAGAGATTTGTATTTTTTTGATTGTCATAATTCTTGTCTTTTGTTTGGAGATACATATTATATTTCTTTACTGATAAAGAGGTGTGAGATTGAAAAAATGTGATTGCTGGCCTAATTGCCCCAAGCCATTCATATACATTATTATATATTCAAATTATATTCTGCTTTGAACTTCAAATATCCAAACAATGTGATTCACCAATAAATTATCTTTGAACAGAAAGCCAAACCAGTTTATAAGAAAAAAATCAAAATGAAAAAGTTGACTTAAAACTATACTATTTTTATATCTACTGATTAATATTACTGGTATATATTTTCAATGCTTTTATATACTTTATTAGAGACTATCAATATCAAATATCAAGTTTATGGGCTTGAGAATTACTTGAAAACATTCGTATCTAAATAATTTGGTTGGGTCAAGATGGATGAATTATTGTAAAATGACTGCATATATCTTGTATTTAGGATTCTACTTTACAAAATGCCATTTTAAGAAAAATGATTAAAGATTTTTACAATTTCAATGAATTAACATATGTTGGGATCAGAACTCTGGATGTAATTAAGTTGTAATTAAGATATAATTAAGACAAAACAAGAGAAATGAGAAATGTAGAAAAGAATTTAGAAGAAGGGGAGCGACACACTAAAAATAAATATAATGAAAAACATCAACACACTGCATCGTATTTCGACATCTCAAGGACTTACTTTCACCCCCAAGAACAATAAATCGTGAGCTATGTTATGTGCAGGTGTTAGATCAATAAGGAGGAAATCAACACCTGGTACATCGAAGTTACTAAGTCGAAAACATCCTGTCTCTCCCTGGGAAAAAAGTTGCGATATTTAAGAGCGAACACTGCCCTCAATCTGGGCTGTCTTGTTCCACGACTTCTGAGTTCACGAATCCCACATCCGGCGGTTGGTTCACTCGTTTCTGTTCCACAGTTAGCTGAAACCTGCCGATCAATAGAATACCTGTTCCCGTTCAACTAGGACCAGACTTCCCTGTTCTCTGATGTTTTAACTGATTGTTATTGTTCATCATCATCTTTGACAGATTTTCAATGTAATCAGTTCAACTACTGATAGGTTTAGCCATCTTATGCTCAAATGGAAGGGAGCTTGATAATATAACAGACATTTAAAATGTACTTTGTCTGGAGCCAACATTCCCTGTCTTGAGAACATTGACTGTCTTGTGAATATATTGGTGTGCGCTAAAAACTAAAGACTAACATATTACAAACTAAAAACTGATTTATAGTGACAATAGTCTGTGCTACTCTTCGTCCATCTCTTCATATAAAATTGTCAAGAACATAGGTATCTCTTTTGAATGATGATGTCTATTATTGTAATGGAAATCTCTTATGTAATTAAAGGAAGTTGTTCTTGTTGAATGTGGTCTCTAATCGAATTGCTGAATTCCTCAATTACATGTCCTTACACGTGCCTCACACTGCACTTTAGGCCAACGCCTGTCAATACAATCCCAAGGTCTCTCACATAATCTAAATTAATATTTACATAACATTATATTGTAATTTTAGAAAATATTACAACTATTTCAAACTAATAATTTTTTGCAAATATGTGGTAACGGAGATATGCAGTTGTTTAAGTCTTTTATTTCTATTAAATTTCCATAAAACACCAATGAGAATGCCATTAAATAATTTACTTTTTTTAAAAATATCACTTTTGACCTTAATTTTTATAATCTATACTTAAAATAGTTTGTAAATTTTATTTGGCTATTCCATTTGATAATTCAGATATTAATGTATAACAATGCTTATATGCATATATAAGCATTATTGGTTTTCAGTTTACAGGGAAATTTCTTGGATGAATTAACCACATAAGTGAGGGACTTACTGTATTTGCTAAGGGCATCTGGATAATCACTAAGATTCAATAATGAAAATTGCAATGAACCAGTCCTTAACCATAGCTTAAGTAAATTGGCTGTGAGGAAATGCTTTGGCTTTGCATTCTGAAAGACCTGGATTTTGATTCTGAAATCCCATCCCTTGGAAAATTTATTCATGGGATCTGGGTCAAGACCATCATTCTCTGATCTCTACAATATAGGTGACTTCTCCATAGGGATGGGCAGCCTGTGATAGGGCTTGTTTTGTGCTGCCAGTTAGTATTCTACCCGAGTGAAAAGTGGTGACATCTATTAAAAAAAAAAAACTTAATATAGCACTGAATTTTGTGAGATAACTAAAGTTGTAAGACATTCTGCAACTAGTCCGAGTAAAGAATAAAAATTAAGCACTATGCAGAAATAAAACCTTTATTTTCTAAAGGAACGTTTTCGACCATTCCCCACTGGTCTTCTTCAGTTGGAAGGTGAAACATGCCTGAGTAATAAAGCATAAGAACAATACCATGCCCTGGATGGGATTCAGCTTCCAGGATATCTTGTGGACCTTATCAAGACAGGTTCTCACTCTACAATTCGGAGGAGAACCAACCCAAAAGATGTCATTCCCAGCTTGGAACTTCTGCTTATGGGCAGCAACTCTGTAGAAGCCGAACAGGCTCATTGGAGAATTGTAGAAACTTTTAAGAAAACAAGGCCCTTATCCGCAGAAGAGAGAAGGAAGGAGGTATCTATTAAACAAGCTAGAAATTGGCTAGCACAGGAAGATATTACCTGTACGCATGATGATAAATCCAGAAGACTTGTCTTTATAAAAGCTGATTGCTACCAAACCTTCTTAGAGGACTATATCACACAGAATTGGTCCCTGTTCAAAACGATCCGACATCAGCTCTGGCTAAAAATGTGGAGAAACTACTAAAGTTTAAGGATTTGCCGGACTTCCTTAAGGCAGCAACTGTATCTTCTCCATCGGGTCCTAGGCTTTTTGCTTATGTCAAATTGCATAAAGATCCGATTGGGATCAGACCAATTGTAGCCCAGTATACAGCGCCGACTTATTACCTAGAGAAGGCTCTAGTGAGGTGGTATAACGACAACATGCAAGGCTACAAGTTTACAGTGTCCTCACTGAATGAGTTTATTGTTAGGCTCCAGGAGAAGGAACCACTACATGGAGAAACCTTTTTTGTATATGATTTCAAGAACTTGTACCCGTCCATTAAGATGGAACCTGCGACACTTCTACTATATAGGTTTCTGCTGGAAAGGCTTGGGTGCACGGACTTTAATCCAGCGGATATCCAGGAGCTTTGTGATTTGGTATGCCATTCAGCCTTCTTCACGTTTTTAGGTGGTGTTTTGAACACAAAGGGGAGTTCTGATTGGCAGTCCTATGGCAGGTGTGATTGCCGAGCTGGTTCTTAGGCATAAAGAACTTTCACTAGCATCGACCCTTGAAAATGAGTTCGCACTTTATGTGTGATACGTAGATGACATTTTTCTAATTTCAGCCTGCAGGGACTTGGCTGTGAGATTGAAAGAGAAACTTACGGATGACTCCTTAGGCATCCAATTGAATCTTGATCAAGTAAATGAAAAAAGGGCACATTTTCTCAATGTGGGGATTAGTGCTGGAAATTTATATTACTGTACAACAGTCTTTAGGAAGCTGACATTTAAAGCCATTTACATAAAGAAGGCTTCGTACGATCCGGAACAATATAAGCTGGCAGCCTTCTGAGCTCTCTTTAGGAGAGCGTTGACACATTGCTCAACTAGAGAGGCTAAGGAAGATGAAATAAAGTTTATTCTAAAGCAAGGCATTGAACATGATTTCCGGGCCGGAAGCCTTCTGCATGTGCTGCATGAGGAAGAGAAAAAACATGCTTCATGGTCGAGCAGTGATGTGCAACCAGAGAAAACAAGGTGTTTCTCAGTCCTATCCTATTGTACACCCGTGAGAAAGAACTGTAGATTGTTGGAGAGGATTAGTGAAAGGAGAATCACTTTTAAAAGGGCCAACTCAATCTTCCAGTGTCTGTGGAATGACAAACTACCTATCCATCCCAGTTTAAGGTCTGGAGTTTACCAGATACCCATTAAAAACTACACCCTGAGTAGGGAGGAAGTGTACATTGGTTGGACTAGGCAAAATCTGTGCACTAGGATTAAAGAGCATCAGTGGGATATTAAAAATGGCAAAACCAACACAGCGCTTGGGACAAGAGTGTTTAAAAAAAAGAGCTGAAGAAGACCAGTGGGGAATGGTCGAAAACGTTCCTTTAGGAAATAAAGTTTTATTTCTGCATAGTGCTTAGTTTTTATTCTTTGTGAGATAAATTCTCCAAAAATCAAGAATGCATTCTCTTTATTCCTTGACTTATTATTTGTTGTTTGTTCAAATCAAAATCCTCAAGAATCTTCATGCAAGTTCAATAACTCCAATCCCCCTCGATCAATTTTGAAACTGTCATGATCTGGTGAAGAATCAAACCCAAATTTTTTTATATCTACTTATTTCCTATTATACCGTTGGACCCCGTTAACATGCAGTAGTCGGAGTCCATGGTTACTAAACCGTGGGTTAAGTGAACCACGAGTTACAGTATTAATATAAATTGAGTGATAATATAAGTTCCAACATTGATATGAATTTTCTCTGTGATTTGACTAATACAAAATGGTTGAATGTGTAGCTAATCTCAATGATCACAAAATTTAATGATGGAAGATGTCTAGGAGTGATTTCACAAGTGATTGCTTATCAAGGGAGCCATGGTAAAACCGCGTGTTAAGCAGACTCGTGTGTTACTGAACCATATGTTAATGGGGTCCGACTGTATTTATTTATTAAGTGTTTTATTTAGTTAAAGGCAAAGATACTTACATTTCCAATGCAATCATTCAAAAATGATGGTAAGAAATTGTAAAACATTTTATTTATAATCTTAAATATGATAATTGTAAAGATGAATGACACAACTGACCATAATAGTCTGTGAATAAAATAGAAAATGTTTAGTAGATTTATGTAAATGAGCTTGAATGTTATCCTATCGTATAAGTCACTTATAAGGAAATTTCTTATCCTGACTATATTTGAGGTGGCAGAATTGAAAGTGATGATTATGCTTAGTGATATTGTGAATTGTCAATCAACCTGTTAAGTATTTTTTTGCAACATAAGTGGAGGTTTAGTGATTTAATTAATTTAAAACTTTTTTGATATTTAGTTTATTGATTGATAAATTTATACATATTTTCAAATAATATCATTAAAGAGAAAAAAGCAGTTATTACTTAAACAACAGCACTTACCATAGTTGAGGATAATCTCAAAATTTTTTAATAATTCAACATCTATTGGTTAACATTTTCAGTATTCAAATACCATCTTCAGGCCAGATAATCGAACATAATTTGAACCTCCAACAGTCCATGTATTGAATCACAACAGAATGTTGCTAAGGTAACAGTCTCTTAGGCAACCAGTTCATACTTTAGAATTAATAAAGTAAAATAAAATCCAATAAAAAAGGTAAACATAGAATAACATGACTATACATAAGGTTAATTCCTAGTTACAATACAACATCATTGTATAACACCAAACCCTACCATCAGATTACATAGGGTCCATATATGTGCATCTCTTTCTGTGGGGTAAACTTAATTAACATTCAACAATGTTTATATAAGAAAAAAAGGTTTATAAAGTAACTGAGCTCACACAAGAATTACCGTATTTGCACTGATCCCTTCCTATTGTTTCTAATGCATATTTCCAGACTATAGTGTGTTCATTCTGCTTTTGGTTATGTTCTTCCTGTACTCCTCCAACCTCTGGGCCAGGGTTTGATTGGTCACCCCCTATGTATGATGTTGCTTACTGTGTTTTTTGGTCTATCACCGGTATTTCATAAACTCCTTGCTTTTCAGTCTTTCAAAGAGTCTTTCTCATTTCTTAATAAGTTAAATACTGTGGCCCCCTCAATGTTGTTATTCTTTTGTTCAATTTTCTAGCTATTCTGTTCACAAAACAGTATCTCTTTAGATTATGTAGTACAGTTAGATAATCTTCGGGTTCTCTGGATTGGATTGGCTGATTTGTTGCTTGTAGATTTCCTTTGTTGCGAGAATCTTTTTTATCTTACCATATACAGGTAGGACTCGATTAGTGCGAGTTCGAATAATGCGATTTCGATTAGTGCGACTTAGATTTCGGCCTTAATAAAGGACTACCGATGGGGCTACTCATCGGTAGTCCTTTATTTTGTTTGTAAAATTTTTCCATTGTAGAAAAAATACGAATAATGGCAGATTAGTGTACATATTTTTCTAACGCATGCAACGTGTTTGTTAGCATCAGACAAAGCGAATACTGTACATACATATTAAGCGTTCTATCTTCAATGGAAGTACGAGTAGTACCGACTTTAGCGCTTACTAGCGGATGGTGGTAGAATTATAGTTTTGCTTTGATTTTTAGAACTATACCAAATTTTGCTTTAATTTATAATAGATGCACGAAATCTTTTAATTTTGCCAGTTAATAACTATTTTTAAAGTATAAAGCATCTTAATTCATCATGAATAATAGATTTCAATAAAATGATCTGCGAAAGTGGTTAAGCAGTTAGTTAAGGGCACCGATCGCTATAATGTAGTGACGCTACAATTCGGCGCCAGAATTTACCATTGCGTTGATACGCTTAATATGTACTCGCTTTGGCATCAGAGGAATTGAGTGAGTAACAATTTATATAGTTGCATACAGTCTGGTTCAGTGATGATAGGTGGATTCAACAGCTACAGAAAACTGCTGTTGCATACTTATTTTCATATGAAAAGTTCAACTATAACGTCAAGATTAGGTTCATTAGCACAGCTGGGCTCATTTGCACAACCATCACTGTGGTAACAATAAAAAATTAAACTACGTACTCAAATTTAAAAATCTTAAATTTAAAAATCTTAAATAATTGAATAGTATAAATAAATACTAAAAACGAAATACAGGCAGGCCTCGATTAGTGCGAGTTCGAATAATGCGATTTTGATTAGTGCGACTTATAAAATTTAATTTGATATAATTTTTTAGAAACTTTGAAGTGTAAAGTTCATATAGCCACTATTTATAAAAAAAAATTTTGTCATACTTGTTGAGTGATAGATGTATTGTTATAAAGTTATGAGTTCACAGAGAAAATACAGAAACCAAAGAAATGAAAACCCTTGAAGTTGAACATAAGAGTAGATGAATAGGATGAATAAAATTTATTACAATTTGTTACAAAAAAAAACTTTTACAGGAATTTATAGAAAATTTCAAGTGGCTGAACATGATTGTAAGTTAATAATTATTAAAATGTTTAATTTTCAAAAAATTTTGTGTATAAACAATTCACTGTCAGTATTACATGATAGTAATATTCTACTCTTTTATCAAAGAAAACTATTAACTTATGTATATGTAAAGACACTAATGCACTACAAATTTATGTATATAAGAATTCTCCAATTTTTATAAGTTCCACTCTCTATGAAAAAAAATTTGATATACAATATACAGTATTTAAAAGTCATCATTGTAATTAGCATGTAAAGTAGTACTGTAATTTTACATAGGATAATTGCAACTTTTGCTTGTGGTTGCTATAATGAGTTAACTATAAGTAATATTATTGATGATTTCTGAATGTTAATAGTAAAGTTGTTATATATCTTACTGTGGTATATCTTGTAGATAAGCTATACACTCATCAATAATTGTTATGGCAAAATTAAAATAATTTATGTAAAATTTGATTTTTGTAATATTGCCATCCTGAGCATAAATCATATAAATCAGGGAGCTGTTATGTATGCACACACAACACCTCCGTAACTTATTACACAGTTTACTATTGATATTAAAAGATATGCTCTGATATTCAGTATGTGTCTTGCCAATTTTGTGGATTTCTAAATTTTGTCTGTATTATCTTTTATTCTCAATCAGTTAAAAATTGTATATTATTTTCTAATATTTGGACTAATTAGTTGTAAATGTTTTATTAAATAGTGTGAGTACTTTTATTTCTTTGTTAAGTAAAATTAATTCTAGTATTTAGAACAGAAATTAATTTCTAAAATTTAGTGAAATAGAAGAAATGAAATTTTTTTATTAAATGGATCATTATTAATTAAGGTATGGAATGTTTTACTTTATAAATTTTATATGAATTTTGTTTAAAAGATACAAATAAAATCCAAAGCCATGCAAATGGGGATGGCTGCACCAGGGTTTCTAATTTACATGGATCTCGTAATTAAATAAGATATTAAAAAATTTTAATAAATAAAATTAAATTGATAATATATATTTTGACATCTCTTCAATTTATATGGATGGCATATTTTATGCATGTGATAAGTGAATATAAATACAGTTTAGCATCCATACATTTTCATTCACATTATATTTGATGGATTTTTATGCTTTATAGACTGATTTAATAATTTTTACAAAAATCACTCACTAAGAATGTTATAAAAATAATTTCTAATATTTTCAGTAATTAATAATAATATAAAATTTTTTATAGAGCTTAGTGAAAATATCTGCAAAATGAATGTATATATTTCTGGAGCAAAAGGAGAGAATTAAAAAAGTTGAGAGGAAGAAAATTAAATTACATGAGTGTGTTTTCTATTTTCTGATTGTCTATTTGTATTAAACATTGATGTTTACATTTAATATGTCTATTGTAAATGTTTGTTTTGTTTTTGCTTCATTTTTTATTAAATATGCTTTTGTTATATTTACTTGCAAACTATGAGATATTTTAATAATTATATGCATTAAAACATAAAAAAGTAATAGACTGAAACCTGTTAAAATGACCACTTGGTACAGTGATTACTAGCTAAAGGGACCAAATTTCAAAAGCTGGTTTGCTTCTCATAAGATGTAATGCTATTTTTGTTCCATATAGTAATGATCTGTCTAATGTGTATATTGACCACTCAGTTAGTTTTAAGAAATTTAACCTGCTAATGTGACCAAGAAGATTAATTTCATGGAATAAATATTGTATTTTCCTTAGAAGTTTTTCCATTACATAAAATACTAAGGATTAGTATTCCATTTAAAATTTTTCTGTTATGATAAAATAATCTGTTAAACTAGTATATTAAAAAGTAAATATTATAATAATACTGTATATGTGTACCTTTATACAGTATTTTAAGTTTGACTATGTTAAATGCACATATGCATGTTAGTATTAATTGTAATATAGTATATGCTCGCTATAAGACTGTTTGTCAGAAGGTGATATGTGCTATATATTGTCATTATCGCTTGACTGCAAGTTGGCGATTTTAATTAATATAAATTTGCAGTTTGGATTAATCTATACTTTTCTTTTAGGGTCATTATCCTGTACAGTGATCACCTGTGAAAGTTCCCACCCTTTGGGAACAATCTGACTAGTCACTTTAACAGGTTATAAATTCAATTTTATGAATTTGTATGGACTCCCAAAAATTTTGTAAAATTGAAAATTTGTTAATGGGAGAGGCATTAATTAATTTAAGGACTTTTTGGGACCAACTAAATAGTTTGTAAAAACATGTAGTTTATAAATTGGAAGTTCATAAAAACTAAAGTCCACTGTAATAACTTTTCTGTCTTAAATTAAATAGAGAGATTAGATCTGAATCAGGGCTCCATGTACCTTTTGCATATATGCAAATAGTTGAATGCACTGGATTTGCCACAAGGGTGCAATCTAGAGGCTAATTATAGACATTTTATATATTTTTGATGCAAAAATTTTATTGCATATCCTATTTGATTATAATGATTATATTATTAAATGTAAAGAGGATGTATGTATTTATTAGTCATGTCTCAACATAGGCAAAGTGCCTTTACTCTCTTGCACTTGGACTCCCAAGCAGCTTTGCACAGCCCTAATCAACTCTCCATTTAATATTGTATTACTATAATAGACATAATACATTGCAATATAGTAGTACTTTGTTTAATGTTTTTCAGTTAATGTCATTTTACTATTACATCAAAGGTGAAAACTAAATTAATTAAAAAATTGAAGATTTTAAGGTATCAAAATAGAATGGTATCATATCCTATTCTCTTTCATAATAAAGAAAAAAAATGAGATAGAAACTTATAATAATTAAAGAAATCAAGGTAACATATTTTATATAAGCATTAACTCTGAGGACTCACAATACAATATTGTCTACAATCAATAATCTGTTAAACTAGTATATTAAAAAGTAAATATTATAATGATAAAATAATCTGTTAAATTAAATATACTAATTTAAACTATACAGCACTTAGAACATTCAGCTTGATTTGCTGGGTTATAATGCTTTGGCTTTTCAATCAGAAAACTCTGAATCAAATTAAGAACCCACCCCTTAAAAAATTTATGAGGGATCTCTGCAGGTTTTTTGATTCCCATTCTGTACAATCTGGCAGACTCCACAAGTGTTGGCAATTTATGATAAGGCCTGGAGTTGTACATCTATTTATTGATTAGGGAATGATTAAGAACTGGTGTTAAAAAATAAATAAAGGTATCTCAGTTTATGAAGGTTACTGGAGTCATAAAAACTGTTTTAAGTGAATATTTATAAATCAAAACTCATTTTCTATTAATTCTAATGTAAAAAATTTTTAATTTATTCCTGAATACCAGAAAGTTGCCACTGTTTTCCTATTGATGTTAAAGCATTTCAAAAGATTAATATAAATATAATTATGTATATTATAATGCACTAGTTTATGAATAGGCATTACCTATTTATCCTGTTACTTACCATTTGACTTTAAATTTCAGAGCCACCAATTGCAAAGTGATCTTTGAATTTAAATCTAATTAAAGCAAAAAAAGTTGCCAATCGTTATGGTTTTATTTAGTTAAAAATTTTCATCAGATATTGTTTGAAATTTATGTAATTCTCAAAGTTCTTCATTACACAAATTTATTCAAAATAAATCCAATTTTCTGAAAGTTAGTATTGATGTTTTAAATTCTATTTATTAAAAATTCATTAATTATAAATTTTATTATGGTAAATATTTTAATAAAACTAATAGACACAAAATAATTTACTTATTTAAATCATTATATTGATTTGATTAGATATCTTCCAATAGAACTACGAAATATTGTCATTATTCAAATTTATATACATATAAAAAATTTATTAGGAATTTATACAGTTGAAATAATTTGTAATCATTGTTTTATAAAGTTAAATAGTGTTATTTAACATTGCATTAATTGTATTTTCCAATGTTTTGTAATTATATAAGTACATTATAGATACTCATATTATTGAAGAAATCCAAGTGTCAGATTCTATAATGGATCCTCTAGTTAAAATGGAAATAAATTTTGTCTTAAAAACAAATAGCTCAAATTTACTCTATGTACTATCTAATAATGCAACCAGTAAAGAAAATAAGCAAGAAAAGCAATGATTTAAACAAATAACTAATTAATTGATAATCAAATACTTTTTTGCCAGTACATAGAGTAAATTTGAGCTATCTAATAATGCAACCAGTAAAGAAAATAAGAAAGAAAAGCAATGATTTAAACAAATAACTAATTAATTGATAATCAAATACTTTTTTGCAAAAGCAAAAATTTTTCTTTGTAAAACAAAAAATTTGTATATATTTATACTCTTCATTAAAACAAAAATTAATAAACTAAGGAATATCCATATGGGCATAATACTTGTGAATTCTAAGCAGTATTTTATTAAAGTTTACAATTAAATCATGCTTTTATTTCATTATTGAACAATATAGTAATGTTTAGATGAGAAAAATTTATTAAATATCCATTCTAGTACCTGAAAGCACTCTATGTACATAATTGCAATTCATCATTAGGCTTATGGTGTTTTGCTTTTAATTAACATTGCAATTTTTTAAAACAACTGCATTGTTTTAAATGAAGATCTATTGTACTGTATTTCATGTTTGTTCACCTGAAGGATAAAGAATTGAGTAGAAAATCTAGAGGCTATGTACCTGGCAGGCTTATGAATAATCTTCCAATTAAGAGAGGATTACTATACATTATAAAATTTCTATATATTTCTAAAAAATTTGCATTAGAAGTTTAAATGAAGTGATATATAATTCTGTTCTAGATTATGCAAGAAAATTTAACATAATTATGATAACCATATACAATAGTACCTCAGTATATGTCCACTTTGGAATAAGTCCAACTTGGTATACGTCCTGTTTGGAAGCGAAAAATTCTGCTTAGGATACGATGTTTGTTATAGAATGCCAATCAGTTGTATTCTAAAGTTGTATGAATCTGTTGTGTGTTCTCTTAAAAACACATTCCTTATATAAAACTTGCAAAGAAGTATCATCCCAACAAAGCCCATATTTCCAAAACATCTTGAGAAGATAGAAACAAGTTCTTTAGATAGATTTTTTAATAAAAGTCAAACCTAGTGAGCTTCAACAAGATCCAAGTAGAAAAAAGAGATAGAAAGAGAAAAACACCAGATTTTCAGATTCTTGAATTTTTATAGGAAGCTGACTCTCCTTCCAAACAATAACATCTCCTCCTCTCCTTTCTCAACACCATCCTAGTAGGCACTCGACTCTTCTCAGCAAGGTAGTGAGGTTAAATTTTCATTTATTTCATCTTCTATAATTGTTTTTGTATTTATGTATTTTAGTATTATGCAGTGTTTAAATTATTTTATACAACCCTATCAATGTATATTATGCCAATAATAACAGGATTTTTTTCATGGGAACGGATTAATCATATTCCCTTTATTTCTTATGGGAAAAATTCATTTGGTATAAGTCCAACGATCTGGAATGGATTAAGGACGTATACCAAGGTACCACTGTACTGTAATTTAATTTTAATTTGGCAGATTATTTTATTTGAATTCATTTATAAAAATAATTCAGAAATTTTCTAGGTAGTTCATAGTTATTTTTTAAACTGTAAAAAATATGCAAGTAAAATACAGTAAGTGTTTGTATGATAAATTTTTAAGATACTCAATTTTAAAGTTTTTAAGTGAATGCTAAATTTGAAATTACATGTTGTTTTATTAAAGTTTGAAATTCGTTTATCTAATTTGGATTTTAAAAGATAAGTTAAAAGATCATATTATTTATTGATAGTAAATATATAAATAATATAATTTTAAAATTTCTTGTGTCAAAATGATATGTACATATAAATCATTTCTCAACTTACACTACATATATTAAATTTATAAAATAGTATATCTATTTAGTAGAAAGAAATATGTAATTATTATAAAATTATTTGCACAATATATAAGTTATAAAATAAAATATTCATCAAGTTTTCAAGTGGCATAAATCACAAATAACAGATATCTTAGAATATTTTGAAAAATCAACTTTTCAAAACTGTTCACTAGAAGCAGGGCTGGATTTACCTATAGGCAGACTAAGCTGTGTCCTAGGGCCCTGTGATTCTAGCAGCCTCAAAACTATCAATCAGTTTTTCAAATTTTATAAACTTTTAATAAGAAAAAATGGAATTTTTATTAAAGCATTAGATATAAGGAACCTTTAAAATTTTACTTTCTAAGTTATAAAGAGCCTTTAAAATTAGATGTAGCTGATTTGAATTTTTAGGGGCCCCAAGAACCTTTAAAATTAGACATAGCTGATTTGAATTTTTAGGGGCCCCAAAGCTCTTTAAAATTAGACGTAGCTGATTTGAATTTTTAGGGGCCCCAAAGCCTTGCGCATCCTAGGGCCCCCAAAAATGCAAATCTGGCTCTGACTAGAAGTTACATTTTTGTTTGATAAAAGTGCTTTTGAGCCAAAATAACACTTCAGTGGAAAATTGCATCCCACTACCAAAAAGCTAATTGCATGTGTTATTTTTGGAGTATAAATTGGTAATTTGAGTGCAAAGACTTTATCCTTCAGGTGCTTTTTCTCAGTACTCCTGACAATAATCTATTAGCTTCTACTTAAAACAATTTCAGGAGATTGAATATCATACAGTGTTTTATATAAAATAGATGGAGATTGGGTGTTAATGCTGACAAAATGAAAAAAAAAAATTATAAGTATAATCCATGAAATTCAGTTCATTTTTTAGTAATGTTCATTATTTTTTCTCTATATATGATGCTTGCTGTGTAGTGCAAAATTGAATATACTGTTTTAATTATTCGAAAGATCTCTAAACTTATAGCATAAAATTAAGAATCTGCAACTTGAATTTCTGTAAGCAATAGAATTTGAATGGAGATTTATCAAAACTATTAATCTTTGAAACTGAAGAAACTTTTCAGTATCTCCTGATTTATGTCATTTAAGATGGGAGATGAATATTATGTATATCATATTAGTGATAATTATTGTAGGTCATAAATAGTATTTTCTTTATCAATATAATTAGTAATTTTCATTGAAATAATAATATATATAACAAACTTTTCTGGAAAAATTAATCATCTACTTTCTAAATGTGTCCTGTATTCTGAATTGAATAAAGATGCAGAATTAAAATATTTTTCATTCTTTATTTCCTGATGTAAAGTTGATTATATTTTCAACTTATTCATAAGATCTATCTGCTGACAATAGGTATATTACTATCTACAGAGCCAGATTTATACATAAGCTAGACAAGTTATAGCTTAAGACTTACATTTTATGGAAACTTATCATGTTTTACTAAAAAAGATCTTAAATGCATTTAAGGAGGGCATCTCAAGTATTATAGCTTAGGGGCCCACAATTTATGTAAATTCAACCCCGACTTTCAGTAGTACAGCTGAGAAAAATCTCATGAGTAGATCAAAAACATTTCTGAAATATTTATATTTTCTCACCATTCTATTATTATTAATATATTTTTAAATGTTCTAAGCTTTGTGTGTCCATATCTAACATGTTATAACAATCTTTTTATACTTACTGAAGATATTTCTTTTTTATTAAAGCTGAAAGTATTTTAATTTTCAATAAATTAAGTTTTTTTCACTTAAAATTGTCTATATATCATTCATTTAGATCCCGAAACTACATGTGAAATGTCAGTAAACAGTAATCATATTTCTGAAATAATTAAATTTTTTCTCTGATTAGTGCTGTTTATTTTTCTATAAAATATACTACATTAAAATCATTCTCAGTGGTGTTAGATTTATGTGACAATTGATATTTCCATAATTATTAAAGGGAAACTTTAGAAGTTTCGAACATCCATTATATTGATAAAGCTGCAATGTTAAACAATCTTACCATAAACAAGTTTTTGAAGCCTAAATAAACTTTCTGGTCCTGATAAGTTTTTATCCCTCAATACTATAAATTATTACCACTTAAATAAACAGTAGTTAAGTACTGTTTTCTCTTTAGGGAGTATTCTTGGTACTATTTGTAAATAATGTTAAAGTATTCATCATTATATAAAAAAAATTTTAAACAAAGATAAAAAATCTTATTAAATTCCAATTTTTGTAAATTGGATAACTTTTAACAATTTATTGATTGATTTTAATACAGTAAGACCCCATTTAACGTGGGGTTACGTTCCAAAAAAACCAAGCAGTTAAACAAGGTCATTTTAACATGTAAATAATAGGAATAAGTGAAACAGGACAGTGAATAAAAAAATATATGTAACCTTTTTTTTATTTTGTAACATGTAATTATTACTATTACTATTGTATTACATTAATTATAGACATTTTTATTGCTAATATTGATTTGTATTCATAAATCATTCATGAAAATGGGATGATGATGTGGACATCAAGGATCCACTATTTCCTTGATCTCTGGGAGTTTGTTGGCAGATTCATTCACAGTCCTTCCACAGCTTAGACTAACAGACATTCAGTGTTGACTGTTTTACTTTATCGAGTAAGCCTTTAATGATAATTTGCAATCAGCATTTTGAACTAAGACAAAAAACTAGCACTTTCGAGCAGTTAAGAATGATTTATTTACAGTAACAAACATTTTCGGCTATTTGCCATCTTCAGATTACAGGAATTGGAACAATAAGAAATTTAAATATCAGAACTAGTGTTTCCGAGCAAGAATTCCTTCCTGCCCATTCCTGGGAATTTTTTCGTTTTCCCGTTCTCGAATCCCAGGGAAAGTTTGTCAAGAAATCGGGAAAATTGGCTTCTAGAATCCAGTATTACTCACAATGGGAAATAAATGTATTATTCACAATATATCTTTTAGACATTTTCCCTCAATAACATTGTAATATTGTGTTACAATATTACATGCCACTAGAAATACACGCACGACACCGGAATCAGACAACACAATCAGCTAATTTAAGCTGCTTGTTTTTGTAAATCGAGCATATTTGATCATGGAGAACAGAAAAGTGTTTACACAGAAAAATATTTATTTTCATAACCATGGATTTGAATACAATGTCATCTTCAGGTGAATTAATAAGGAAATCTAAAGTAGCTTATCTTAATATGACATTGTAATCAAATCCTGGGCTGTGAAAATAAATATTTCTCTGTGAAAGTACAAACTGTTTCTGTTTTCCATGATAAATAGTTTCTGTAAAGTAACTGCCGACACTATCAACCACATTCGATCAGTTTGTTTGCGGCTAACAATTGTGTCATTACGTGATATATGTAAATTCTCACTATCAGTTTGGTTAAATAAAGCTTGCATTAATTACATTGTTTATATTTTGAGAAAACCTGAAATGTAACAAAATTCTACTCAAAATGATACTATTATTAACCCTGTTTAATGCTCAGAGCAAGAGATGCACTAGTCATGAAATTCCGGTCGATCTCCATTTAGGAAATTTTATTTACTTATTTTTGCGTCGACCTTTTACATATAGGAGTGTCTCGAAGCCTCTGAAAGATTGTGCTAGGGTCACAAACTCCGCTTGCCCCACCTTCTCTATGGCTTCTATTAATATTTACTGTTATTACAGATGATCAATGAAAATTAAATAAAACATTATTTCAGGAATTCTCGGGAAATACGATTTTCCGTTCTCGATTCCCGAAGGTTTCAAAATGTCGGGAATTTGGAAACACTAATCGGAACTATATTTAAATTTCTTATTGTTCCATTTCCTGTAATCCGAAGATGGCGAAAAGCCGAAAACATTTGTTGCTGTAAATAAATCATTCTTAACTGCTAGAATGTGCTAGTTTTTGTCTTAATTTATTAAAATAAACTAAGTAGAAGCAGTTCTCTATTCTAACATGTTGATTGCATCACTGTTTCCAGCAATCTGTGACTGTCAGACTTGAGTCATTTTCATTAGCTTTCAGTATCCTGTTAAATGTGTGATATGTGTAGTATCACTTGGATGTTTCTATAATTTCTTGCTCTATCAATTGTATGAGTGTAGTATTTGGAGACAGAAATACAACTTCAACATTTGAGTGAGCAAACTGAAGTATCTCTAGATGTCCTGGAGCATTATCCAAAATCAGAAGCAACTTGGAGGCCAAGTTTTTTCTGGATAGATATGCTCAGCATCATGAACAAAATAATTATTTAACCAGTCCATTGTCAATGCGGCTGTTATCCATGCTTTCTCGTTTGCATGATAAAATACTGGAAGATGTTATTTGTTTTTAACTTTCAAGATAAGTGGATTCAGCAAGCAATACACTAGCATTAATTTTACAATACAGTCATCTGCTGCATTAGTACACAAGAGCAGGATGACATGATCTTTTGTGACCTTGAATCCTGATGCAGTGCATTTAGCTTTGAAGATGTAAATTCTGCTAGGCATGCACTTCACTAAAGACCTGTTTCCTCTGCATTGAATACCTGTTCAGGCAAGGTACCCTTTATTTTCAGTAATTTTTTTTAATTGTTCTGGATAAATATTTGCAGCATTATGATCAGCTAAGACTGTTTCTCTAATTATATTTTGTTATGAAGGTTATGATGATAGAGGAAGCATGAAAACCATCTCTTACTAGCTTTAAATTTAGATTGGTCAGAACTTTGCCCCAGTTATTCATATATTCTTAGCACTTTCATGTATAACTGAATTACTTAAAGGAACTCTCTTTTGTGTTTGGTCCTCAGTCCAAATATTAAATGCTTTTCCATTCTTCAGGACCTGCTCTAGGGGTGGACAACCCAGGCATTTGTCCAGGGCGGCAAATCTAAAGAGCGGTATTTTGGTTGTAAATGTGACAAAATATTTATAAGTTAAATACTTAATTAATCGAAATTTATTTGTCAAGTTTTTCTTTGGCTAAAATTACCATGCAATTTACATTTTGTATTTACTGTTCTTGCCTAAAAGCTAAAAAAGTATTTGCAATCCTTAATTCTGAAGAAAACAACCATAATAGAGCATCATGTTTAATTAAATAACAAAAAAGGCTAGGTATCTAAGTTGTGCATCACAGAACAGCATGCAAGGCACTGCATGAATTTGTTTGAAACAAGAATGTGAAGGAATATCAGAGAGACAAATATATTTTGAGCATTTTGCAATAGGTGCTAATCTATACAAAATTCATAAAATATGCGAATAGACGCTAAAATCAGAAATAAATCTAAAATTTTGTTAATTTTAAAAAATGTTACTATAATATAAATGTATATAACAATAGCTTTCATCATGACTTTTTTCTGTGATTATTCTCTATGGTACTGTGGGCTGCATTATTGCCATTATATATCCATGGTTGTCACAAGTTCTACTTATTCCATTTGTGTTTGTCGATAGGCTGGTATCTAAAGTTTTTTTCTTTTTTTTTTTGAAGTATGTATCAACATTAAGAAATTTAGTAGTTGTAATATAAATTTTTTTAGCCTTAAAACACCATGGGGGCTGTGAAAGAGCAACTACATACAAAGCCTATGGAATGTATATGAGTGATGCTAATATTTTAATGTACAGGCATTGTAATTATCGAGTGGAATGTTTCAAGAAGGATAATGTGGAAAAGCATCTGAAATCAGTAAATCACTGGAAGGCAATTTCCAAGCATTCTATAAGTACGAGTACTATCCAATCCACGATCACACTCATAAATGTGCAGACGAAAAGATAAATCGGAATTTATCAAAGGCACAGTTAATATATATGTCTCAGTCAATATCATGCTAGAAAAATTAGATGATCCAGGAATGCACCAGTACCTCGCTAAATATATTGAAGGGTTGGGAGATTTACCCATGTGTCAATGATTTGCAAAGAGTATGTGCACCGATTTGTGCAGCAGGATCGAAAAATGAAATTAAAAAAAAGATAAAAAACAAAACAGTTGTAATGGTTGACAAAGCCTGAGATAAAATTGAACGCCGTGACCATATCATTAATATTTTAATAATTGTCTTGATCTTTTATTACTTTTTTATTGTTATGATATCTTTAAATTATAAATATATAATTAATTGTGTTAAAATGTATTGTATTTATTATTATTATTATTATTATTTGAATTTATGTTAAATAGAAATAGATGCTAAAATTAAATATTTTAAATGCTACAAAATGCTAAAATAATAAATCCAAAATGTTAAAATTGATAAAAATCTCAAAATATAGTACATCTCTCTAAATATCATGCATTGACTTGTTTATTACCTCTAATTATAAGAGGACATTTCATTACACAATAGCATTATTCTTACTAATACGTCGGTGATAACCATTTGATTTTTATTTAAAATAGAAGATATATATTTTTAAAAAGTATATGTTTAAGGGGCAGCAATTTGTCTTCTTGTCCAAGGCAACATAAATGCTAGAGTAGGCACTGCATTCTTTCCATAATGGGATAATGGGGCAATACGAGTAGCTTTAGTAGCAATTCTATTAACAATTAAACTAGCTTTAATTGCTTCACTTTTTTTTAATAGTCTTTTATAGTCAACTTGCTAACATTCATTAGCCTTGTAACTGACACAGCACTCTTGCCATGCCCTAAACTTCTCACCATGTTGAAGTTTTTCTCCAGCAATAATGTTTCTGGCCTTTTTGGCTGGTTCATCATTGCGTTTTCTGACATTTGGAACATTTATGAGATTATAAAAAAGAATATTTTTATTTTTATAGATTAATCTTAACATGAATTTTAAGAAAAATGCACACGAACATGAAATAACATTAATATATACTTGGGACACAGAAATGTGGGACTGATTCCATTCTATTGAAAGCTATGTATTATATATATATATATATATATAGGATATGATTTCTATGAGAACAGTCCTGCAATTTCTAAATGACTTAAAAAGAAAACGACAATCTCACTAGATCCAAAACCAACATTAGGTCTTTCTTTTCCATGCCTCCTTTCCCTCTCAATGAGAAAATTCTCACCATTCTCTAAAATATAAAATGGAACATATAAAATTGTTAATTTGTAGTGAAAAATAATAATAATGATAAATAGAAAATAAGCATTTATAAAAGCACTTAATGGCTCTATCAAAAACTGCATATACACGAATCCGAAATCCGTGGTTGGTGAATTGCTGTGCATTATGTAACTGCATATATGTGAATTCTGTGATTAGAGAACCTGCAGTTGATGAAGGATTATTGTATATGATTTTATCAAATCTAAGATGCCATCATTTGCAAGATGCAGTATTATTTCCAGCATCACAAAAAGAAAAAATAAAAAAACTAAATGAACAAAAAATTGTTTCAAATTAATAAAATTCACAAGAATGTAATTAATTTGCTGTGTAAATAAATATAGAAATATAATCATTTCTCTAACAACAAATTTTCACCTCATTAATACCAAATTATGTCCTCCTGTTTTGTTTCTATAGTTTTTTGCATATACAATAAGATCTTGCACTGAAATGAAGATTTAAAGAAATCATCTTGAAAGCATTTTAAGTATTAATTAGGAATCTGTCAGTAAAAGTTAATGTGCACCTATCTATATCACTAAAAAAAATGAATGTCAGTGTGCTAGAATCACTTCCCTGATGATGCAAAGTTCAATCATCACAAGCAAATATACTCTGTCTAAGACAATGTTGCCACTATTGTTATACCAGTAATTATAACAAATTTTAAAAATTCGTGGACTTTGATTGCCATGTTTCACTCTAGTTTTAGTATTATTCTTCAATTATAAAACGCCACTGATTCTAAGGTGTACTTTGACTTCAGAGATGACATGAAAAAATGTACATCTTAAAATTGAAATATAGTATGAAAAATATTTTATACAAATCGTAGATTATTTTTATTGCTGTTTATATTAATAAAATTCCAATAAATGATGAAAAATTTCATGTGTGAATGATTACTACAATATATAGATGATATTTTTAGAATACTTTTAAAATTTGAAACTTTTGTTTGATCATTACAATATTTTTCATTATTCGTTATAAATTTTTTCCAGTTAATTTCATTTTGTTATCTTTCATAATGAAAGTTATAATGCTCATTTCATAAATACTATGAATTATTATAATAGATTCTAAAAATTCTGATTTTTAACATTGTTAAAGCTAATTGAATCTAAAAAGACATTGGCAGCTGCTGTTTTTGTTTCAAATTATTAGAGTAACACAAGCAATTTTTATATTTTATTTAATATAACATTTCCTGAAAACTTTATGTAGGGATATAATACATACACACACTGTCAGTCAGTCAGTCACTCCAAGCATTTGCTAGAATTGAAAACTGAATTTTCTTTAAAATTTCTTTAGTATCAATTATATTTTATGATTTAATTTTTATTTTGTATTAATATGTAAATATATGAAATATATTTTGACCATATTTGATATGTTTGATATTAATTGTATCTATTTTTCATACATCTAATCTTTATTTTGATCTGAAGGAGTTGAGTTTTGAGATATCAGTGCACCTATTAGTAATAGAAAGTTACGAAATACAAAAATCATCAAGCTGTATCTAATAAAATTTTTCAAATATTTTTTATTTCTGCAAAAATTATTAATTATGCAAAAATATTTTTATAGATTTGGTTTGAGCAATAGATTTGATACAGAATTTCCTGCTGCTCTATCTGCCAAGGTAAATATATTGGTTGTGGTTTGAGTTTTAAAATTTATTTGTAATATTGCAATTATATTTCATGATTTTAGGTAGCTCCTGAAGAATACAAAGCAACTATCACAAGAATAAATAGTGTTCTAAGGAAAACTCTACCTGTTAATGTTAAATGGCTATTTTGTGGATGTCTTTGTTGCTGTTGTACTTTGGGCTGTTCTCTCTGGCCAGTCATCTGTTTAAGCAAACGAGTGAGTTAATACTAGTGCTCTTGTATTCATTACTGTTTTATGTTTTAAATAAATAGGAGAGAGACGAATAATTTATGGCAGCTTATAAAATTTGTTTCATTACAAACATTTATTGTTATATAATAATGCAGTATGTTATTTCATCTACATTATACAGTATGCATATACTTTTCACATTTAATAATGAATTTTTGAAATTCTTTAAAATGATATTTATTTTCAGACTAAACATTCAATTGAAAAAGTATTAGACTGGGAAAATAGTCATCTTTACCACAAGGTAAAATAAAAAGAAATAATGATATGTATGTTTGCTTTACAAAAATAAATGTAAGATCATTTTTTTTTGCAGTTAGGATTGCACTGGAGGCTTGGTAAACAACGCTGTGACACAAATAGCATGATGGAATATGTAAGTTTTCTTATTCTGGAATCAAAATCTTTAAATATAAAATAGCATATTATGTAATTTTTCTCTGTAGGTCTTGTATGTGGAATTTCTTCCAAAAATGCCCATCCATCATCCGGACTAAACGATGACAGATTCAGACATTGCTCATCTTCCAAAATTGTACTACGGCCTTGCATCTTTGGTTCGTAGTGATATCTGGTGATATGTACATAGCTATTCCACAGCATTACTGCACTCATCTAAACTGCTGCAGGAAGTTTGTTCTGCATCTCAACTAAAAAATGGCACTTCCCAGTCATTCATTTTAGCCAAAGACAATCTCTGTAAAATAGATAGAATAATTCACTTCATCTTGTCCCCACAGTTTCAATGTTCTTGTTGAATTACATTCTATAATTAGCAATGTTTTAAAAATCTTAATTGTATCATACTTAGAATTCATAATTTTTATTATGGCAAGTACATAACCAAGTGTTAAAGAAAAATTATTTTGCTAATTACACACTAGTGCTATACCACACCTATTTTCTTCATCTCCATATTCTTCTAATCTCATAAAAAATATTAAGTCCTTACAATTTGTCTTTCATTGATTATTCCAAAGTGTAATATAGATATAATATTTATAATTAGAATAGATATTTGTGTAAAGAAGCAAAGGCACATAGATAGATCTAAATCTGCATTCTATAGTGACACTATTTTAAATTTAGCTCAAGTGTACTTCTCCGAGATTGTCTAGTGCCTCGTAAGATTTGGAGATAAATAAGATTCCTATAATGTTAACTTAATGTACAAAGATTATTTTTGTTTTATTCTTTTCATTATCATTTTTGAGAGATTTTTAATTTTTGAAGTTATACATAAAAAGAAAAACATTCTTCAGAAATAACTATTTTTTCTTAAGATATCAGTATCTTCACTCATTTTCAAGAGCTGTTTTTAATATAGCTCTGTGAAAGTTCCCATCTTTACTTGTGTTGCACATTAAACAAAGTGCCTTCAATCATACTACTTGATTTCAAGTTGAGAATTTTGAATGTAATTACAAATATTCTTATGAATCCTGGTATACTATTTTTTATTTTGCATGATAAGTATTAAAGCATTATATAGAAAAGGTTATGTTCAGTATGTCTCATCTCAGGATATTAAATTATTTCATTCTCTTGAACTTGTGTCATTTGTAACAAATTCTATAATTTTTATTTAATATCAGAAAATAGTATTGTATAAAAAAAATAAACATTTCATTAACATTTACTTTTGGCCCCAAAAATTTTTTGTTTATATTTTAATAATTCATTTCTGTCCCATTTTGAATTTCTTATCAGCATGCTTCAATCCAACCCAGGTATTGAGTTTATGAGCTCTCAATCTTGACCAGATGACATGGTCGTGAAGTCCAAGAATCTGAGCAGCACAGATTGCTGCTCCATCAGGATTTAATAATGTTGGGCAACCTAAACCTAGTAATAAAAAATTAAATATTATAAATTTTTAAATGGTGGTAATATTTCTAATCTTTAAATGTACCTGAAGGTAAACGAAGGGAAGACCAAATATCCTCACTTCCCCAATCAGCGGTAACAGGTGGGCAATTAATGACAGGAAAAGTGGCATTTCCAGAAACTACTGGACCTAAACCATTACTTCTTCCAGCTACTGCAATGAACACAGTAGGTATTCCTTCACCTGAAAGAAAAAATTAATATATTCAAAATACCCAAATAGTCATTTTAACTATATTTTTTATAGCTTTACCTACCTTCATATTGAGAAATTATGTTTAGTGTTTCTTCTGTTCCTTTATGTGCAGAAGTAACCCTTAATTCATATGGAAGACCCAATTTTTGACAAGTTTTAGCAATTTTTTCAGTGTGTTCAGAATCAGAAGGTGATCCCATTAATATTACTACTTGTGATGTTGGTTTTGGTAATAATTTCTTAAATAGTAAATGTATGATTATTATTATATATTTTGAAATAGAAACTGTTAATTACGATACATACATCTAACTGTTCAGCAACCCAAGCAAAATTTCTTTTTACAGTATCGAGATCTTGAGCAGTGACTTCTCGGAAATTTCTATACACCTGTTTATCAACCATTAGTCTTTTATCTCCAGATGGCCAAAGACGCCAGGAGTCACTATCAACTACATCAGCCAGCACAATCTCTCCTGTCAAGAATTTGAATTTTAACTTTGTTGGATATTTTGGAAAATTTATTTCATTGTACCTGTTGATGGAATGACTCCATATTCCACTTTCATATCAATAAGACTGCAATTCAAAGTTGCCCAAGATTTTTCAAGAATTTCAAAAATAGTAGCTGTAGTTTTTAGCATGATATCAACTTCATCTGAACCAATAGTGATACCACCAACTTTAAGTTTGGCTGAAATTAATTGTTCAGTGGACCATTGTGGATCATGATTAGCATCATCCTATAAAATTCACAAAACTTAAAAAATTTAAAATCTTATTAAAATGCTATAAAGTTATACCTTAAAAAAGGTTTCCAATTTTAGTGGGCAGAAACGATAACCTTCAGGTACTCCTGGATTTCTTTTGAGAAAAGAGCCTGTTGCAATTCTCCTAGTAACCCATTCTATAGGTACCATTTCACAATATTGAGCAATAAAAGAAATATCATCCAATTTTTGAACAAAATGTGTTTTGATACCTTTAAAAAAATTTCATGCAACATTAGAATTTTATAGATAAGAATCTTGTTTATTAATAAAATCATAAATTTATGAATAATATATTTTTATAAATCAAATAATGATCTTATTAAATTAAATTTCATGAATCCATTTATTTTTTATTGAAAATAAAAAATAATTCTCCAATAATTCATAAACACAAAACTATGTAATAAAATCAATTGGCTGCATCACTTAATTTTAATTTCTTTCTGAAGATCTGGGATTGAGTTTAAATTCAAATATTTTTCAATAGATCTGAATCTAGTCTACTTGTAACTGAATAGATGATTCATAAGATAATTTATGATCAAGTCTAAAATATCTTACCATTTCTTAAAGCTTTTTAAATTGAAATCAACAATGTTATTACAATGTAACTTGGATTTTATGTTCCTCTGCAATATACATTTGAAATTTACATTGGCAATATACATTTAAAAAATTTTTTTGATAAAAATATGCCCATTTAAAATTTTATATTAATTTGTATAAAATGAGTTATCATAAAATTTAATTCCCATATTTTACAAGACAGATCGGAAGAGCGTCGTGTAGGGAAAGAGTGTAGATCTCGGTGGTCGCCGTATCATTAAAAAAAAAAAAATTATTAAATGAGAATAAATGCAAATGAAAATATGAGGGAGGAATGATAAACCGTTCATATGAGGCAGGAATGTAATGGCAGAAGCCATTACATTCCTCCCTCATATTTTCATTTGCATTTATTCTCATTTAATAGACTGACTTACTATTCTGGATTTCAAATAATTTTATTTTTGACTGTTTTTTTAGATTTGTGTATGTTTTTGTTAAAATAGTCTAGTCATCGAAAACTTTCATTTAGCACTACCAAAGAATTTAACAAAAAACATTTCCAGATTAATTTCCTTTAAATTTATAAATAAGATATTCTGTTAGCTTGGTATTCATGCACATTTACAATTAAAAATATAAATGGCATGTGATAAATCATATGAGAGGAATATGCTGGCACTATCATCAGTATTCAATAAGCTACATTATATTTTTTAAATTTATTATGCTCTTTTATTTCAAAATTCTTAATAAAAACTTTATTGAAATTTCAGTATTTTGCTTTATGGTAACAGCATAAAGTAGTACAATTAGCATAAAGTATTATTAATGTTATTTGAAAGTATATCTTAAGTTTAGCATTTTCTGAATTATCTTTCATTCAGATCAAATGCCTATAGGGAATTGCCAAAAATAATTTTTTTTGTGCAATGATTTTAAGAAAATGACAAATACATGTTCTATATAAAGTCTATAATAATATATATTTTAAACATCATTTGCAATATGTCAATGAAATATTATATTTAATAAAGCAATAGTGAGTACTATTTTTCATAAATTTTTCACTTTCTGAGATATATTTGATTTTAACAAAAGATGAGATTTAAGAAAAGTTTCTTCAAGAAAATGGAAAATAAGGAATTTCTAAATTGCTTAATTGTAAGATAAAAATCTATCATATTTTAATGTTTTGTTATACACTATGTAGATTTATAAAATTTTCAACTGATTATTTTTTCATATATTACACATGCAATTTTGGAATAGGCTTGACAGTAAAATAATTATTTTGCTTAAAAAATAAACAAGAAGTTGCAGAAAAAATTAAAATTGCTTATTTTTAGGTATCATTTATTTTTCATTTGGAATTTGTTGGTTGTGTCCAATATTAATGTTAATTTAACCAGCATAAATATGATGATGTCAGATTGTTGAGATAACAACATAACTATGATGTGACATGCACTGTTACGTCATCATGACGACATAAATTAGCAAGTCTTTTGTGACATCATCCATTTTTTATATCATGATGTCATGTGATAGATACTGAGACAGTGCTGTGTTAAGAGATCAGGTAAACCATATGTTACCCTTACATTGCTAACACTTCACTCTATTGGCAATAATATAAAAATGAAATTCTATCCTGAAAGATTGAAACTGGACACAAACCACTGAACTAATATTGATTTAACTTCATGTTGTTATGACATCATAAATCATCTAGCTTGATGACATAATCCATTGTTAGATTATAATGATGTCATAGTTTGATTTGACATCATTCAAATCAACCTAAGCCATATGTTCCAGTATATTGCTATCTATTGGCAATAATATAAACTAAAATTTTGATTAAAAAATTCTATCCTGCAGGATTAAAAGATGCAGCATTGCAATCTCTTAATGGGAGAACACCATTATTGAATTTCATAAAAGGTTGAGCCCATGTCTGTCTATCTTATAAGCCTCCATTTCCTCAAAAAAGTAGATTAAAAATATTGCTTCACAATGGTGACAGACATCTTATAGTTTGGAACATAAAACTTTTCATATTATTCTGATACTTAAAAGTAATGCAATATTTGATGACTGCATAACATTCAATATTTCTTTTTTGTGATTATATATACACAGGTACATTGTTTACCAGAAAATATTTCAACTATTTGATAGCCCACAAAGATAGCAATGATGGTATATCACATTTTGTTCTATGCAGCTATTGTAATTCTTTTATATACACAAATATTTTGCTGTTAATTCGACAAGGAGAGGACAGAGCTGACTACCCACCGATTTTGATGAAACTGAACTGATGTAATCTAGAACAAAAAATATCGAACACGGGTCCGAGCCTTTGTGCCAATGCGCCTTATAAATAAAAATATTAGCGTTTAAAATTTAGGTTTCGGCAAAATAATAAATATTTGTCTTATTGTCTATGTAGCATATACATCATAGTCAAAGGTAACAACTTCTTAGAATCCATTCTATTGATATTTTCTAGAACTACATATTTAAAAAACTAATGTACAGTGTGATGCATGAAATGATACAATATTTGTTTTAGTAACAAATTTCAAACCATGTAATGAACAATATTTTTAACCATGGAAATATTGTTTTGAATTGCATTTTCAAATGCAATTCAAAATAATATATAAACTTTATGAACAGTTAAATAATGATAGTTAAATAAAGTCATAGAGAAACGGGTCTCAAAGCCGCAACCTGGAGATTACAGGATCGGCATGAACACACTATGCTACGAGCATAGCATTAGAAGCGCTCTCTTTCTTATTTCTTACGATCGCAGAAACCTAAATTTTAAACGCTAATATTTTTATTTATAAGGCGCATTGGCACAAAGGCTCGGACCCGTATTCAATATTTTTTGTTCTAGATTACATCAGTTCAGTTTCATCAAAATCGGTGGGTAGTCAGCTGTGTCCTCTCCTTGTAAGTGAAGTTCAGTTTCATAATCAGCTGTGCCCTCTCCTTGTGAGCATCAGATTTGTTCTGAAGTGATAAGTTCTGGTAATCATACTCTTACATGATTAGTTAAGTAATAATATATTTATAATAAATCTGTCAGTTATAATGAAACTTTGAATTTCAAGTTGTATTTAAATTTTTAATTCATGTCATTTAAACAAAATTGAATAGAACAACATAAGAGTTCTGTAGATTTGATTCAAAAAATAATAAATATTTGTCTTATTGTCTATGTAGCATATACATCATAGTCAAAGGTAACAACTTCTTAGAATCCATTCTATTGATATTTTCTAGAACTACATATTTAAAAAACTAATGTACAGTGTGATGCATGAAATGATACAATATTTGTTTTAGTAACAAATTTCAAACCATGTAATGAACAATATTTTTAACCATGGAAATAGGTGCAGCATTTCATGGAGTTAATTACCATTCTTCAACAATGTACTAGTGTCACGCTGTTCTTTCATACATGTCACTTTGCAAAATGACAAAGAAAGATTGATTATAGAATAGCATACAAAGACATTTTGTTTTTTGTGAAAACGATAAGTATTACAGCAATATAGAGGTCGTACCATTTTCAAATGCAATTCAAAATAATATATAAACTTTATGAACAGTTAAATAATGATAGTTCACAATTGGAGAGAAAGTGCAGCCAGCAGGCAACTCTGTATAATCCACAGAACAGCAAGACTATCAGAATGATACTTTGCAAAGGAATCCTGATAAATCAACAAGGAAGATTGCAGCATACGTAGGATATCTGTATGATCAGTGCAACGGAAAGTGATTTGCATTTGTATCCATACAAAACTTAGGAAAAATTCTAACTTACAGTCAAAACAAACATCAAAAGAATGGCATTTGCTGAATGGATTGGGAATCATGAGAAAATGTTACATAATATTTGGTTTTCTAATAAGGCACATTTTCATTTGGATGGCTTGATTAATAAAGTGTACATTTTTGAGCATCAGAGAGTCCATGTACAATTCATAAGGTGTCTCATGCTCCAAGACTTACACTATGGGTTGTCATCTTAAGCCATTGCTGTCTTTGTGTGAACAATGAGCACTATTTAAGCATGTGCAATACTTTCATGCTTCATCTTGTTACTGGCTTGACATTACAATACCAATGGTTCATGCAAGATGGAGCAGGCAAATGTTGTTTTGGCTTTTGATTTTCATGTTATCTTAACACTGTTTCCTGATTGATTCTCAGGAATAAAAAACTGGCCCACAAGTAGTACTAATGACTACTTTCAGGATTTCTTTTAAAAATTTTTATAGAAAAACTGCAAACAATAATGTAATTGAGAGCACTGATCATCCATACCTGTAACAAGATCAATGAGGATATGTGCCATAGAGTAATCACAATCATCACAGTTTTATGTTAAAGAAGTTTCTAGATATAATGGTGGTCACGTTGAACACCAGAGGATAAATTTCTGTGCAATTTTGTATTTTGTTTTCTTATATTGAGAATGAAATAAAGATTTTATTAAGAAATCAAATACTGGATCATTTCATGTACCACCATGTATAAAATTGCTTAAAATAAATGCTTTGGAGTTGTAGCATTGCATCTTCTACAAATATACTTTAAAAATATTCATTACAGCTATATATACATAGTAATCTATGATTTCAATTATTAGAATGTTAAATTTTTTAGAACTGTAGTGAAAAAATGAGTTTTTTAGACCAATACAAGTATTTAAAAATTTATTGTTCAAGTTTTCTGAAAAATACTTAATATTTTGATCATTGTAATAATTTTTTATTGCTGATTGACACCAGAGTGCTTTCCAAAAACTCAAGTTTTCTGAAAAATACTTAATATTTTGTTATATTTTGATCATTGTAATAATTTTTTATTGCTGATTGACACCAGAGTGCTTTCCAAAATTACATTAAATATAAATATTGTAATTTCATCTTTTTGTAATTTTTAAATATTTTATCATTTTAATTTTGATTTAAAAATTAAACAAGCATCAACTTTTAAGATATTTTCTCTTATCATAAAATTTTCTGAAGGCCTTCTAATAAAAGTTGTGCTTTTTAATAAAACACCAATAATTTAGGTTTTAAATATCTGTTTAAACATGTTTTGAATATCAAATTTCAGTCATCAAAAACAGCCTTATTTCATAAAAATTTATTAGTGTGTTTCAGTTATGAACTTTACTGGATAATCAGGAATAAACCTTATATAGGCATAATGTTTAGCTAAATCCTCTTTATTTATATAATTTATAGTTGATTAAAAAAAAATTAATAACAAATGACACACTTTTTTTACAAAGCACAGCCTCAAAACTATATTTCAATATTGGTATCTTCAGTTTTTTGGTTAGATAACTACACTAAATTAAAAGCATACCATTAATATTTATTTGAATATATTATAACAACAAAGTTATGAAAGAAATTTGTTTTTAAAATATTAATCATTGTAAAGGGAATAAGGAAATGCTTTTTTTGACCTTCATGATTTCCCATATCTAAAGCCTCTAGGTCATGTTTCCTTCAAGGTAACTGAAATAAAGTTGTGCTAGTACAAAGTACTAATGATATCATATCTCAATAGTGAACAACAAAATTAGATAATGTTGATGACCTACTTTTATATGTTGAAAGTTCCAGCAATTTTGAAAATGAATTTACATAATTAATGAATATTAAAACAATTTGTTCGAATTACATTTTAAATAAATGATTTACTTGTTTGACGATCATTTCAAAATATAATTAACATAAGATAAAAGCATTAAATAATTTATGAAATTATCTTACCTACAGCATTCAAAAATTCGAAAATTTTTGATGTAGTTGCAGTGGAAATTTTTGCTTTTCCTTCCATATCGTGAGCTCTGGCTCCATCTCCCGCAGTTATTCGATCCTTTGAGAGGAGAATCACTTGATTAGGACGATTTTTTATTTTATATACTTTTTTAGTCTTTCCTTCAATAAGTAATTCATCGAGTTCTACATCTAGAAAAATATAAATTTTGTACAATTAAAAAAATTACTTTATAAAAATAGGAAAGGATTGCATTGTAAAATTTTGTAACATTTCAGTATAAATATTTGGATGTGAATTATGTTTGAACTAAACTATTTTCGACGTTACGTCGAAAATAGTTTAGTTCAGGCATAATTCACATCCAAATTATATATATTAGGAATTTGCATATTCGCAAATGGCCCAATATAAAAAATGCTACAATCAAAAATTTTAAAACGCATGATTAAAAAAATGAATTTCCTGGAAATATTTTCAGGGGCAGAGAAATTTAGTATTGTTAATTTTTAATAATAGTAAAATAGCTACTGAAAAAAAAAGTTTTATAAACTGATAGTTATTGCCAAATTCGTCCCAACCTATTGTTAAAATGTCGGATTCGCCGAACCATTTATTAGTGGGAACAGAAAACAAAAAATCATAATTAAATTCTTAAACATGCTATAAAACATTTAATAAATTATAGGTCATGATCGGATTCATTGAAGATCATGGCTAATTATCTGAAAACAGTCAGTTGCAATGGATGTCATGACTTTCGTCTCACAACTCAGTTCACACGTTTCAACAATGAAAATATGTATTCAACCAGCATACTTTTACTTTAATTCACACTTAATGAGCATTATATCTGAAATATGCAAAACCTTTGGTTCAAATTTGGAAATTGAAGATATTTTTGGCTTTTTTTTTGTACCCCTTTCAAATCAGTAAGATTACTAAAGGGACGGGGTCAGTTCCAACCATGGGCTGCACCCACACCCGTAGAGGGGGTCGGATGGTGAATGACGGGATCGCGGTCCGGGCTCGGAACCCCGAAAAAACTTTTCAGATGCAGCAGGGTTCTTCTGCATGCGTTACACTCGGCATACGGCCGCCTATATTTTTGGCTTTGTTTAAATAGAAATTTTTCTGCATGCGTTACACTCGGCATACGGCCGCCTATATTTTTGGCTTTGTTTAAATAGAATATCAGCAAACCTCACAACATGGCGGCATCTAGAATAATAAAATGATTTAAAATTGCAGTAAAATGAATATTTTGTTATAACAAGCTGATGATCTATAAATTTTGTGTGTCTATTTTAAACATAATTATACGATTAGTTGCAGATAATTTTGCTTCTGAGAAAAAAAAAAAAAAAAAAAAAAAAAAAAAAAAGTAAAAATGATTAAAATTTAGCTTTAATTAGTCTGAACCGGTTGTTATTTTGAATGGCACTATAACGTATACAAACTACTAAGAATGGATACTCTGTAAAAACTGAAAATTATTTAGTATGATCATATATATTTTAAACTCACTTTTTAAAATGATGTAATTTTTTTTGTATTTTTATAAATTCTGAGAGTACTTTTTAAAGCAAAAAAAGAAGAGGACCAAAAAGAATTTGTAATCTATATCAGGGTGGTCAACTAGTCTATTGATCGAATTTGTATATTAAATGCAATCGCGAACTTCTTGTTAAAGAAACATCATAAGGCTGTATACTAAACCTGAGCGCTTTATATTTACAAAGCTTCCTCCATTCCATGGAACAGTATTCCTTTTAGTGCGATATATATGACAATAATATATCACACTAAAAGTGTGTAGATAGTAGAAAAATAGTAGATAGTAATAAAAATAAACCTTATAATTTTTTTTTTAATACAAAGATCATAATCTCTCTCATCGAAATATGAACGGCGTGTAACATGTTTTCCTATACAGATAATTGTTCTGCAATCTGACAGCCAACAAAGTCAATCGCGATCGACTTGTTCAAGTAATTTTTTGAAGTGGAAAATGATGGAATATTAATCAAAAGATAAAGAAATTAATCAATAGTGCGATAATTTATAGCATTTTTTAGAAAAATATATAAACTTGCAATATTAAGACGAAAAATACAAAATCTGATATAAATAAAGACGAAATATCAATTAATTTCATTTTAATCATAACTTACAGAAGAGCACATTTTATCCTTGATCGAGCATACGATTCTATTGGCGACCTTGAGCGCCTCGTTAAAAAGTTGCACCTTTCTTCGGCCGTATCGTGCATTGGTAAAAATGCTGCTACCCATACATTAATGCAACCAAGAAAGCATTTAAACAATTAAGAAATTTCAGATATACTTACTGACAGCCATTCTCGACACGTGCTCGAACACTACTACCTCTGGTAGACAATACGCCCCCTGGCGAAAAATAATATAGTACTATTAAGTAGAATGAGTTACAAAAAGCGACGTCCTTCGTCCGGTGTTTTAGACGAAGCTTTAGCAGCTAGGAACTCGAATAAACAGCGTCGAAAACAACGTTATTTAATTAAAGACGATCAGATTGCGCAAGGTCGTCCGATATTCCTACGCGACCTTATCTACAGATTTCGCAAATGATCTGACTTATTGAGTAATTTTTCGTCGATTGAGGATTATCAGACGAATTATAGACTATACAGAAAATTTTGAAACACACTAGTTTAGTAGAAAATATGTCTTCCTTTCGCCTTTAATGCTTTCTCTCTACCGCCAACATGTCCTTCGTTGAGAGATGCGAGAGCGAGTTAGACGAACTACAAGAGAGTTGCGGTTTGTTCGGATGCGTGGCCACGGAAGAATGGCCAACAAACTTGGATATATCCCATATAATCGTTTTGGGTTTAGTCGGTCTGCAACACAGGTGAGTATTTTTATTTTATTTTTTATTGCAGTTAGCATTTAACTTCGTTATTTTTTATTTATTTAATTTTGCATTAAACTAACATCATAAAGATGAACGTAGTGTTTAATTGTTAACTCATAATTTATTAGATCGGTTCATATTTATATCTCTTATTTTAAATTTTTGTGAATATTTTTCTAATGCCATCTGGCGGGGAGTTATTTAAAATGATTTTGAAAAGTTACAATAAAATTATAAAAATTGTTGTCGTCGGGATAACAGTACTCGATAAGATCACAATTAAAATTGCAAAATCTCTCCTATCATCATACTGATATTACTGTTTTGTATTATCTTTTTAATGTTGAGTACTGTATATCTAATCAAATGAGAACTCGTTTACAGTATATGCAATGTTTCCACAACGATTACATAATAGTTTTAATTTTCAGTTGTTTATCTAAAGTATTTAATTTTAGTATCCCTTTTTTCAGCACTTCTGATATTGTAACACTTTGCCATCATACATATATCATATAAAGAGATTTTTTCCAAGGTTTTATTTTACAATATCTAAAACAATTTACCAGTACAGTTCGTCTTGATTTTCATCTTTTTCAATTATGTTTATAAGTAGCAATGTTAAACTAGTAAATTCTCTTTTATGAATATACTATTTGCATAATAATATAATTTTCTTATTTCAATACGCTATATAATTCTGCTAATTGATGCTAAATATATTTAGCATTAATTAGCAGAATTATTATCAAGAATATGTTGAAATTTTTGCTATGCATGTAGGAATACTATATAATTGAAAAATTTGCTTGCGAACGTTATAAATTTAAAAATTTGATCACATACTGTTATAATTTGCAGGATAATTTATATCATTGCAAAAATATGTAGCCAGATATTTAGACTATGAGAACAGTACAGCAAAGATTAAAAAAGGGAAAAGCGCACATTTTAAATATCTAAGTAATCTCTTATTTCTTAGGTTAATTCCAGAGATTTTTCAGATATTTTTTCCATAGTGATACAGTTAGATCAAATGAAACGAATGATAAACTTCATCATTACTGAAAACCCATAATCGCATCAATATATTGCATAATAGGTAAATTTTATTTCGGCAAAAAAAAATTTATTTCGAATCAATGAAATCAGTTCAAATTGAGTTTTGTTTAATTTTATATTTTATTCTTTCGAATAAACCGTTTAAAACGCTGTTTTTGTTTACATAAAATTAATTTTTTGTTAAATTTTATGATTTAAATATAAAAAGTATGAGCTCGATAACGTGAAAAATGGAAATTCGTCTTAACCGCTGGGTGTTTAAACTTGAAATTTAACATACTGTATTTAGATTATATTCAAAAGAAAAAACATCCAAATGATTTTATTTTAATAGCCCCAAAAAACTGAAACTTAATAAAAATGACATTGTTGTCAATAGAGTGCACGATATTCTTTAGCAGTTATTAAAAAAAAATTATAAGGTTTATTTTTATTACTATCTACTATTTTTCTACTATCATTGGAAAGAGATATTTGAACTATAAAAATAATGGTTTTCCAGTTTTGAATCTTGAAATTCTTCAAAATGTAAGTTTTTCCACATGTATAGTGCTTCCAAATAATGAAAACATATTTGGAAGCACTTATACTTGTATTTTTTTTAACTGAACAATTTTTAATTATAATATGATAATATATAATATTTTTATAATATATTATTTTTTTGAAAAAATGTAAATTATCTTTATGAATTCAAGATTGTGAATGATCGGACACTGTGGGCTGCACTTTGGGAACCTCTAATCTACATATTCACAATCTTATTTGTGAAGTCCTTAATAAATTAATATTTTTGAATTTATTTAAATATGAGCATTTACATATATCTGCATATTTTAATAATATAACTGAGAAGAAATAAGTAATTTTAGAAATAAATATGATATATCCAATCACTACCATAGGATGCACTACTACTGTAAAGAGGATGCAACAGGACAATTTCATATATTTTCAATATTTGTACAATAATGTATATCCACATTTTTTTTAACAAAGCAAACATCGAAAGAATCAGTATGATAATGATATTTGTTAGGTATAAATATGGTGGAGCACATGGCTGGCACGAAAGAATGACAGGAATGTGGCATGACAGAGTCAGTGAATTTTATGATCTTGCTGAAATATTTTTAATTGACCCATGTATAAGCTGACCCCTTCTTCAGAAAATAGTACCAATCGAAAGATGACGACAAATAAAGAAAACTTTCTAAAAGGACTGCACTTTATCTGGTACAGGCATTGAGAAAATTAATGATGAAATTATAGTATTTCTCCAGATGATGTACCTTTTAAACCAGTGTGCACCGCCATTTTGAAAACTCGTCTTGAAAGCCAATATAGTTTTGGAATGAATTTTTAAAACAATGGAATTTTCAATTTGTATTTTAATCATCAGTTCATTGCGAATCTTTAATTCTCTAATGTGTATATTTTTTGGAATGAATGCTTAACACAACAGAATTGCAATTCTCATTTTTAACCATCGGTCGGCCAGAAGGCAAATCTTCAATTTCAATACTTTAATTTTATCTTTAGAAAAAACTATACATTAGAGAATTAAAGAATCGCCCCCCACCAATTGTTGATTAAAACATGAATCGACAATTCCATTGTATTAAAGTAGTATTTTTTTTAACCTTTTTTTTTTTATTTCATGGCACACTTGAACCTATAGATAAACTTCTGCATCACAATTAAATTATGATGATAAAAAAAATTTGTTTATGCATATATATATTTTTTACTATATTATACTGTACATACATTTATTATAACAATGATATACTCGTATAAGCAATTTAAAGAGATTTTAATTTTGATATATACATTTATTATGCTTTGGACTTTTTCGAAAATAATTTAATTAATGATCTTTAAAAATTTTCGTGGCACACTGGTTGAAAATCACCATTAAAGATTCATTCCAAAACTATCTCAGCTTTCAAGAGAAGTTTTCAAAATGGCGACGTGCACTGGTTTAGGTACTGCATGTGGAGAAATACTATAATTTCATCGTTTGTTTTCTCGACGTCTGTACCAGATAGAAGTGAAATCCTTTTGAAAAGTTTTCTCTACTAGTCGTCATCTTTTGATGGGTACTATTATCGTAAAATTGTACCAAAAAGTTTACGGCTGAACTAATGCATTTGGAATAGTTTATTGTCCGTCCAGCTTAGCCGCGACCATCGACACAAGTATGTGTGTGCTAACTGAACGAGTCCAGTGACAAAATAGGGATGAATTCTTCAAAATTATGCCACTTTACATGGAATGACCCAAAACATCAATCAACTGAAGAAATAATATCGCGCTGCTATGGAAACAATTTTAATTAAAATACTGTCCGTCCAGCTTAGCCGCGACCATCTACGCAAGTACACGTGCCCTAACTGAACGAGTCCAGTTACAAAATAGGGATGAGGGCTTCGCACGTGGATGTTTTCAAACGCAAGATAACTGAAGTTGAATGGACTTTGCACATGGATGTTTTCAAACGCAAGATAACTGAAGTTGAATGGATGTTTATTGTAATCTCGAATGCTAAATGATTAGTTTCGACGTTGGAAATAGTATATTTAACACACTTAATATAATATTAATTCAATAATTTTTATCTAATAAAATATAATCATTATTTATATCCGGAATCCCTTTTTTGTGTTTGGACTCATCCACCTTAGCTAGATGCAACTTTCGTGGATGGACAATACATATAATACTTTATCTATAGCAGCATATGATCACGTGGAATCAGTCCAGTCCGTAAACCTGTAGAAGTTTAACTTAAGAATCAAATTTATAAAAGTATACTGTAATAGACAGTATATTAGGATTAGAATATACATTAAAAATAAAGTTATAACAACTTCTGAATATAAAACATGAATTTCGGTAGCATAACGAAATAATATACAGCAAAGTATTTGTCATCTGCCATTAATTTCAAATGCAGTAATCATGTGATCATTATAATCCAATGAGACTACTCATTTATCAAATGTAAGACCATTATAATCCAATAATATTACCCAGCTATGCATATCATGTGGTCATTATAATTCAGTGTGGCCACTTAAATACTGTAATGTTACTTTTCCAAGCTTACACTTATATATATATAAAATACAACAAAAAACAGTGTGAGTGTGTGTGTGTGTGTGTGTGTGTGTGTGTGTGTGTGTGTGTGTGTGTCTTATTAATGTGTAGAGACATAATTGTCATCAATATGTCTTTGGAATAGTGTATGTGTGACGTGTGTGTGTGTACGTGTGTACGTGTGTGTGTGTGTGTGTGTGTGTGTGTGTGTACGTGTGTGTGTGTGTGTACGTGTGTGTGTACTTTTCTGTTATCTGGGCGCAATTGTCGATTCGTATGTGTGTGTGTGTGTGTGTGTGGGTTCTTATTAATGTGTAGAGACATAATTGTCATCAATATGTCTTTGGAATAGTGTATGTGTGACGTGTGTGTGTGTACGTGTGTACGTGTGTGTGTGTGTGTGTGTGTGTGTGTGTGTACGTGTGTGTGTGTGTGTACGTGTGTGTGTACTTTTCTGTTATCTGGGCGCAATTGTCGATTCGTATGTGTGTGTGTGTGTGTGTGTGTGGTTGTTGTTGTTGTTGTTGTTGTTGTTCATTTTACGTATTAATTGATTGGGTCAATAATTTAATGTTGAACATAGTTTTGTAACTCTGATTGTTTCTTTAAAAAATTAAAAAAATAAACTACAGTATTAGTTATCAGGATCAAAACAAATTAAATCAAATATCTTTATTCACATATGTTCCAGTATCTAATACTAGGTACAAAGGATCAGATGTGGTTTAGATAATTCTGGATATTAAAAAATGTAGTCTGGTGTGCTAGGTATTCAGCATATAATATTATGCTAAAACAATTAAATAGCTTTATTGCTAAGTGGAGGAAAAAAAAATTATGATCATAGTTAATAAAATGCCTATCAGATCTATTAAGGATTGGAAATTATACAAATATTGATTTATACATTTTAATAATCTAAAATAGAATGCATTTTCATGATAAGTTTTGCCTGAAAAATAATGTTATATTAAATATCCTATCTCTTTAGTAAAATCTAAACTAAATCCACTGCTATTGTTGTAATGCACAAAAACAAATAGTAATAAGTGTAGTGCTTCTAATGACCTATAGAATTTTTAGAATATATGCATTTGTCACTTGAATTTATAATGTTCAATTTTCTGTTTGTTAATTGGGAATTTAACTGAAGAGAGTTTTATTATATGGAACTGAAAAAGTTTTTATTTTATTAAATGTGTTTGAACTTATTTTCTTTCATAGTGCTTGTTTTTGTGCATCCTATCTTTTGTTGATTAAGCTATTGCTTTTTATTTAAAACTTAAAATGACATGAATTTTATAATAATAATTTAACAAAATAAGAACAATTAAAAATTTGCTTGAACATAATTTGCATACAAGATTATGGAATCAATGATAATTTTTTTTTTATTTAATTAGCTTTTAATATATTATTTAAATTGATAGAAATATAGATGAACATCTGATTATTATTATCATCTAAGATTAACAAAAATATACATTTAAACAAATATTGTACTTTGAACTTAAGTTGGTATTTTTATATTTAATTTAAAGTTCAAATTATCTATTATAATAATCATTAAACTAAAAAAAGTAATTTATACTGAATAAATGAAAATTTAAATACCAATTTTTTTTTCATGATATACAAAGAAGTATAACAATTTTATCATAATAGTTTAATGATAAACAAAATTTAAAAGACAATACAACAATCTAATGTAAAAACTGAAACAAAGTAAGAGAGTGCTGAGTGCAAGAATGATGTAGATCAAAAAGACATTAATTTAATTATATTTGTCTATTTAATCTTTTTTAAAAAAATTGTTTCATTCACTTTATAAAGAACTACTATAAATTTGATTTAAAAATAATTTGTTTAAAATCTTTACAGTTTATATCATTATTATGCATTATTTCATTCAATGCGTTCTGTACTTTTGAATTTTTCTCCATTTGAAAATACATGACACGCAATGTATTTTCATGCAATTTTTTCCCTAATTTCCTCATTTATCATATGCATGTGTGTTTTATGTGTCTATTAAGTTATGTTTAGTTAACAAGCTGGGCCAGGACTCCTGTAAAGCTGGAGGTGAGAGACTCAGAAGTGAATCTGGATCTTTCAAGATGGTGATTGCTTTACCACATGGCCATCTGGCTAATTTATGTGCTTTAATATAACTATTTTCATTGTTGTGTTTGTGATACACTAGTACTGTATAGAATATGTTGCAAATACATGTTTTGTCTTATGCAGAGTTTTGTGGAACAATTCACCTATATAAGCTGGGGAGTTTCTATATTAAAATTTTAAAAAATTTATACAATTTTATATAGAAAGACTGCTTAAAAGGGATATAGTATATAATATTTAATTTTGGTAATTATAATTATTTAAAGGGTTGTGAAACTAAATGACCCAATTAAATTCAAATGTAATTATAGTAATACATTAAGTATAGACTATTCTTTTTTGCAAAATAATAGTGACTAAGATTTAGTGCAAAATAGCACTGATTTAACAAGTTAATAAACATATACAAAATATAACAGATATTCATTTGAGATATTTATATTATCAAACTTTTGTGTTAATATGATGGTTTCAACTGTAATTTATCATCTATTATTATATTAATATGATGTAATATCATTGTTTCATCATAGATGAATTTTTCAAAATGGTTTGTCACTTTTGGCTACTACGACATAATAATGATTTTCAGCATGTATTATTGTGTATATGATACTCATTTTTGAGCTACAGGGCAAAAAATGCTCAGAGATTCATTTTTCTTCAATTAAAATAATCCAATTTTAATTAAAATCAAATTCTTTAAAAATATTTCCATAAGCCTGCATGCAACTTGACTCCATAAATTATATGATGAAAATTCATCATATAATTTATGGAGTTTCATTAGGAAATTCATTATATAATTTATTCAAGTTGATACACACACAAAATACAAACACAATAACAATGATTTTCACAAATATTGCAAATGGATCTGAAAAGACAGGATATATGCCAATTTAAACAAAATTAAAGTTCCTCCAGTTAATAAATAAATTAATACAGATTTAATGACAAATTTATATAAAATGACAAATGCCTGAGGTACAGGTAACAATAATAATCTTGGTATAACACTAGTTAAGTTCTTATAAAATTTCATGTGGTACAAAACAGTTATATGGAATTAGTCTTACTTGTTAGTGCAAATTCTACACAGTGTTAGAGTAAAACTATGTTCTATAAACATTGTGTTGTATGAAGATTGCCACAAATTGATAATTGTATTAGAATGAAGCCATGTTGTGGAAGTATCATATTATATGAAGATTATTTGTACAGTACATCATAAATACTTTTGAAATAATTATGGTATGGTATATATTCAGATCACATAAATAAACACATAACTCACATGAGCAACAACATACTACATATTTTTCAAACGATCTCAGCTCTCTGACAAAAATTCTACATTACAGAATCACTATAGTTGAATTTTTAAATTATTTTATATAATATTGTTCGAAGCTTATATTATTTACATTTCATTATTTTGAAATCGTAATTTAAGTTACTACTTTATAATCAAGTAAGTAAAATAAAATTGAATATCACGTTAAGCAAATTTTTAGTAGTGAGAATGTTTCAAAAACAGTATGAAAAGAGTTTTATTGGTAACCGTTTATCATCCTGATATATAACAATTTATTATAATAAAAAATATAAAAACTAAACTTACCTGTAAAAAATAAGGAAGAAATGTAGAACTGAAGGTAACGGGAGGAAATTCGATAGTAGTAGCCATTGAGAGAATAAGATTATTATAAAATAATTTAAGGATATCCGCCGTCAGAGTTCAGTGTATGACTTGAGTCACGTTTATAAGATTATCGCTCATACTTGTGACACATTCTTTCAGTAATTGCGTCGGTGTTAACTTCCTGTGGATTCCATACACTCATAACGCAATAAATCCTGAAACAAAATACTTACAACTCATTTTTGATTTAAATAATCGGTCCATTATTTTATTTTAATCCTCTTTATATTCGTATCGTAATCATTCTCTTCACCATCTTTAATTCGTCCATGGCTCCCTCTAGTGACGTAGAATTAGGGAGGAAGTGACGTCAATGATATCTAGTTTGGTTGTTTATCGATGCGAAATTTGATATTTGAATGAGTTTATTACGACCTAGATTACTAGTTTACAACTCGTTTCGCTAATAGATTTGCAGAGGAGAATGTTTAAGGTCAAAGATTTACGTTACTCAGTACTATCGAACTTTATGTATCTGCCGCTAGAGATGGTTTCGGGAAGGTCACAGTTTATTGCGTGCTATTGTTTTATTAGTGTCACGCGTCAAGTGACTGCAACTGTCGAATGCCGGTTTCTATACCGAAACTCGTCTAATGGCAAAATCTCCTGTCATGGATGAAAAGTTGATCATTGTTTGGTTTTCAACGCATTCCAATCTAATTATTCTGATTGGTGTGTTAAGAATCGACACGCTTTATTAATATATGATGATAGAATGTCTATGAAAAACAAACGTGTCATGGATGAAAAGTTGATCATTGGTTTTCAACGCATTCCAATCTAATTATTCTGATTGATGTGTTAAGAATCGACACGCTTTATTAATATATGATGATAGAATGTCTATGAAAAACAAACTATTTTTATTAATTTGACAGGAAAAACGGTTTTCATTATACAGTAGATTTCATCTTATCCGGTTTCGTTTTAACCGGTCACATTTTCGTCGAGCTATGAACGGAGATAAAAATGAAAAAAAAAAAAAAAAACGGGCTAAATTTTTGTCGCGCTATGGGCGGAAAAAAAAAAAAAAAAAAGTCATTCGGAAAGAAAGCGCTTGATACTGCCACGAGATATATCGAATAGCAAGATAATTTATTTATTATTGATGTAATTCTTATTTTAAAATGGCGTAATTTTGCTCCAAAAAAAGAATTTAAATCAGAAAGATGAAGATTGCTGATTTTTATCCAAATAAATTTATATACAACCAGCGCCGGCCCTAGCTCTAGGCAAACTAGGCACTCGACTAGGCACCAAAAGTTGAAGACTATTTGATAATATATTATATTACTGATAAGGCCACATACTTTATTTTATTTTTTCTATTTAGGAGTCGCCAAATTTGGAATCTGCCTAGGGCGCCAAAAACTCTTGGGCCGGCGCTGTATACAACATAAATTTAATTTGCAACAATATATAATTGGTATTTTTGTATGTGTTTTCAGATTAATCGGACATTCGTTTATCCGGCCTGAAGTCCGGTTATATAAAGCCGATTAATTAGAAATTTACTGCCATATATATGGAAGAAATTGATACATATACGATATAAATATGCTTCCTTTGTATAATGCAGTATATACGATTTTTCTGAATAACTAGAATGTTCAAATTCAAAACTTTTTAAAGTTACATTACAAAATATAAGATTGCATTCATTCAAGAATCGGGATGAAACCATTGGCGATATTAAATTACGTATAGTTCGTGTTATGGAGCTTGTTTTTCCTCGTACGTATGCAAAACAGGATGGATTTACATATCGAAAACATTATCTGTGAGGAAAGCCTGATATAATCGGGAAAATAAATAAATAATTTATTTTAATAAATACAAGCCCATTGTTTTATCGTTACAAAACACAAAAAAAGATAATAAAAGTAAAAAATCAATGTTGGTCGATCCTTCTTCAATTAAGCGATAACATTTAGGATATTTCAGAAGCTTATTTAAAAATTTAATGTGTTGTAACTAGTGTTGAACATAAAACATCGATGTTTTAATCTATTTATGTAGTAGTATTGGCATTTGTTAAGTAATAATTACGTAATATTTTTATAATTGATGATGATTTTACTAATTTTTTTAGTTTTGCATTAGGATAATCGAATCCATCTGGCAATATTATTTAATATGTCACGTGAGACATATTTTGCCATGTCATATAATTTATATTCGAAACGCTTTCGGTTTCTTTTTTCTATGGCAACATATTGCTAGAAATAAAAGTAATTCTACAACTTGCATATATTGTTCAAAAGAACTGAAAACTAGTGGTAATACCACGAATTTAAGATGTCATCTCGAAAACAAACATCTACAAGTTATTGGAATTCAGAAAGAATTGCAGAAGGAAGAAAAATGACGAATCATCGTTACAACCAAAAACATCCTTGGTCACCATCTCTCCTAGCAAAACAAAGAAAAATTTCTGAGACGTTTAAGAGCATTGAGGAGTTCAAATCAGGTGGATCAACAGGAAATATAGTAAATCAAGTTGTTATATTTATGATGTGTAAAGACAATAAGCCATTGAGTATTTGGATGGTGTAGGTTTTCAACATTTCGTAAAGGCAATAGCAATTACAAAATTAGACAATAACACAACACATTTACAACAGACAATAGCAATTTGTACAAAATTCCTTCTCGACTAACGATTAAAACACTATTTTCCATTAAAGATAGCAAACATCGATGTTAGAAAATATCGATATCTACCTATAAATTGATCAATATCTATCTTCAATCGATGGCTAGAAACCATCGATGAACTTTCGTTGATTTTACCCATGTTCAACTCTAGTTGTAAAGAATGTGAATTTAAATAAAAAGTTCAATTTAGTCATTTTTCGATCAAAAGCAACTTTCAGTTGATAAAATTGCCAAATATATTTTTAATTCGGTTTAATTTCCTTTATAACATTCGAGGTTTTCGGCATAGGATTCTGAAACTCTATACATGCATATAGCCTCTAGGAGAGGGCCCATGCGGATAGGATGCCAACCCTTACAAAGTGATGCAATATAAAAAGGTTCTACCTTTCTGACCACCTGATATCAGTGACGTTCAAAAATTACAAAATCAAAAATTAATTTGTAAAAAAAAGAAATGAGGTAAATACAGGGTGGCCCACTGTCAAGTATTAATATATTTTCCTTTGATTTGAGTCTCTCTTTCCAAATACATGCGTCGGTATGGATAATTTGACAATTCCTGTTATTGTCGCCTCTGCAGAGCGCTCTTTCGGTAAACTAAAGCTGGTAAAAAATTATCTAAGATCTGCCATGTTACAGGAGCCACTAGTAGACTTGGCAAGACTCAGTATTGAGGCTGATCTGTCCAAAAATGTTAATTTTGATGCTGTAATTAAAAACTTTGCAAGAAAAAAAGCCAGAAAAGCACCTTTGTTTATCACAAAATAATTTTTATAAAATACTAGCTAAACTACCCGCCGTTGCCGAGTTTTCGTTTATAAATCACATAATAAAAATAATTGATCGATAATGAGACAATTCAAAATTTATTTCATAAATGGTATATCATCGACATACAATATATCGCATATATAATCATACAATAAACAATGCTATCACGGCATTAACTGCATATGAGATAATAGTTTTTATGCATAAAATAGAAAAATAATAATATTTCTTTTTTTAAGATAATAATAATAATAATAATATACAGTATTTTTTAAGCAAAAATAGGTGACTTAAAGGAAAGAGTAATATGCAAACTTAAAACGTATTTTTATGTAAATGAGGGATGATGAAAAAATTATAACACAGTCAAGGAAGAATGCATTGTCCACAAAAGTTGATGATCGTCTATTTTGAATCTAATCTGCATATTATTGTTTAAATTCAATAATTTAATTAATGTTCGTTGACGATCGTCTATTTTGAATCTAATCTGCATATTATTGTTTAAATTCAATAATTTAATTAATGAAATTAATTCATTAATTTCAAAGATGATCTCCTTTAAAAATTTTAGGGTGAATTTTCTTTCCTTTGAGAGCGATGTTTTTGGAAAGATCACTGGAGTGTGTATAAGAGAGCTGTCAAGTTGTACAGAATTTGATAATTATTGAATTAATAACAACAATACGGATATAATGAAAAATAATTATATTACTGCACTCATATAATTCTTCTTTATAAACTATATTCATTATCAGTTGATTTTGTGTGTGGATATATAAATTTTTTGCTATGCCGGCTCTCGAAAAGGCGACATACAGTTGGCCATAGGAAAAACAATCAGCATTTAAATTAACACCTGCAGCTTTTAAGGACTATCCCTTGCTTTGTTAATAGTCATTGCAAAACAAACTTTTATAGGAAATTGCAGTATTTTAAAATGGACAGGAAAATCAAAGGTATACCTGGAATGAAAACTGTTTCTCCAATTGCACAACCAGTGATGATTGTGCTTTATCAGATTTCCTCTTAATGATTTTACGCAAAGTCTTGTATTAGTATAAATGAAAATTTCATTTAAAATTGCAAAAAATAAAAAATTTGTATATATTACTGCTTTTTGTGTGATATTAAATATTACTTAGCATTATTATATAATACTGTATTGGAAAACATATAGTAGTTTACGTCATGATGAATAGGATAACTTGATAATAAAATGAGTTTTCCTTATATAATTTCTTTGCGTGATAATATATAAACAAATTTCATTCGAGATATGTAATATGTCACCATCGTAATTATGGATATAGAACAGACTTGACTTAGCTGCAAATTCAATATAAAATTCCCTTTAAAATAAAACATCCAATGAAAAGGTATGATGTAAAGATACTGATTGAACACAAATTGATACTGAACAGTATCCTGCATCATAATCAATAATAATTGTTTTAGCTAAGAATTCTGTAAAAATCCAGTAGTAGTGATGCAGATAAGTTATCTGTTGCACTCTTACTTTAATGCTAGTGCAATCTACCGATATTTATTGTCATAAAATAAAAATTGGACCTCCTAGGACCGTAAAAAAGGGCGACGTAGGGACATGTCCATATTGATACTGAACAAAATTCTATATCATATTCCAAAATATCTTTTTTAAATTTTAAATAAAAAAGTTGCACGCACGCACGCACGCACGCGCACAAAAAAAATCCGTATTTTATAATGTAATAAAGATTTGTATCTTCTTTTTGAGTGGTGAAGGTTTTCGCTTAGGCATAGTTATAGCCTCCTAGAAAAAATAAAAAGCCTTATAATAGTTTATACACTAGTCTAATATAGAAAATACTCTGATCGTATGTCTATTTAAATTTTAATGGATCAAACGTTAACTTCAATTATAGTAGTAGGACTGAACGTGGTCATATAGAATAGTATTCCATATGGTTACCGCCCATACCATAATATTTGATTCGCCAAATCTCTCAAAATAGGAAGAGATGATACGAAAGGTGCTTCCTAAATACTCTAATTAAGAAACTTAGAAAACAATTATCATCTTAATTGTAGTCTTGGCAGATCCCATGATTTCAGATGGCGTAAAAATTTTTTATTTGATCAAAACACGATCTCTATTTTAAACCGTCACGCCTCCCACCCAGGAAACTGAAACTGAAGCCAAAGTATGTCACTACTTAACGTAAAAATTCTGCATTATTACAGTTTCACCACACCCCCTTCTCTATGAGAAACTATCTATTCCATATAAACTTCCTATTCCATAATACCCCCAGTTACTCTACTATATTTCAGGAAAGTTGGGATGGTGTGCCAGGCAAAGCAGATAGGCTTTAATGTTTTTGATATTCTTATCCATTCCATTGTTATTATGGTTACACTTTTATATAATGCATTATTAAATTTCAATATATACAATGCTGGATATACGTGAAGGATGGAGAAGTTATACCCTCTCCAAACATATTTGGAAAAACATTTAAGCGGGTAAGCAAGGGCCCCAAATTCTAAGCAAGTAGACACAAAAAATGTTTATACGTGTAGTTTGTTTTTACGACTTAAAATTTCATTTTGTGTATAGCCCCAAGCAACATTCCCATAAATATTGAGCATTTTGTTGTTATTTTGAGTTCCATTCTTGGGTTATTTTGTCTTCCTAGTTTGTTTTTACGACTTAAAATTTCATTTTGTGTATAGCCCCAAGAAACATGCCCATAAATATTGAGCATTTTGTTGTTATTTTGAGTTCCATTCTTGGGTTATTTTGTCTTCGAGATTATATTCAAGAATGATTGGGGAGAGCTTTTATAAAAACGAATGATAGAGATGCTAGAATGAAGTGATAATGGCACAAGTGGGAAGAACTGCGAACAAAGAGAACTGAACACTAAAAAGAAAAGAAAACATGTCAGCCTACACTAAGGCAGAGAAAAGGGATGAGTTAAAAACACGGGATGGCTCTATTTTTACGATTTTTGTAAATAATAAGGAATTGGAACATTAAAAAAAATATGGCTTTTATACCCTTACCAGAAGATTATGCACCACATCTATAAAAACGCTCAGCAGGGCCGGCTCAAGATATGATCGAGCCGAGCGCCCGCTCAGGACGCCAAAGGGCGTTGGCGCATTTTGTGTTTTGTTATTATTATTATTATTATTATTGCAGTAAGACGCAATTATTTTTTACACATAATTTAAACGGTAAGCGGACTAGTGGGGGCCACCCGGCGCCCCCAACCGGAGGGCAAAGATTCATGCAAAAATGTAATAAATGTCCGAGTGGTAACGCTGTCGGCGTGCCACGCAGGAGGACCCGAGTTCGCCTCCCGGATTTTTTCGGGGTACTGGGCCCGGCCTGGTGATCCCCGTCCTTCACCATCCGGCCCCCCTCCACGGGTGTGGGTACAGCCCGTGGTTGGAACTGGCCATGCCTCTTTAGTAATCTCCCTGATTGGAAAGGGGGACGTAATATATGCAAAAAAGGGTATAATCAACGATAATAAAAATATATAGATTCAAAGAATTTATTGTACAAAATAATCGGTACAGAATAAGTCGGTAGACCGCATACAAAACGATAACAAAAAATAATAATATTTAAGTGTTTACATTTCAACAAGTATAGAACGATTTAGAGCTTATTATGAGTTGCGTAATATATGCAAAAAAGGTTATAATCAAAGATAATAAAAATATATAGATTCAAAGAATTTATTGTACAAAATAATCGGTACACAATAAGTCGGTAGACCGCATACAAAACGATAACAAAAAATAATATTTAAGTGTTTACATTTCAACAAGTATAGAACGATTTAGAGCTTATTATGAGTTAATCAAGCGATGATGTGTGTACTATTTGCGGTTTTGTGTTTTTTATTGTATGTAGTGTTGATTTTGTTAAAATTACATATGTTGACTTCTCCAGAATTCAAATATCTTTGGTATTATTTCTGTAATAGTAAGTACAGGTAAGTTTCATATAACACAGTTTCTTACAACACGGTTAAAAATTGAGGGGAACCCTCGTATAATACGGTTTTTACTTAACATATTTAGAAAATTACATTTACTCTCCTACAACAAATTAATAAATAATATTGTATTTATTAAAAAAGCTCTGGTACTCGAAGTTTTTCCTTAGTATGGCGTGGTCGGCTCGAATTTTTGAAAACACCGGAGTTTCAGCCACTGTAAACAAAATGTAATCGTGTTTTTTAGTGTCGACATCATCAGAAAATAACTTGTATAGGGCATAAACGATTTAATTATGCCTGATAAAATCATTCGAAATTCGATATAATCGTTTTTTCGCGTACCGAGATGACAGTATGCTTTTCACAGTCATCTACGCTTCGAGAAGAAACAAACCATTCTGTTTAGTCTCCTATTTTCCCAATGAATTCTTTGTATATTACGGGATTAAAACATGCGCTATCAAAATCATCTTCAATGGTCTACCTATACGTTGAATGTCATAAAACGGGATTAAACCTCAGACGTTTGAATATCCACCATGTTTAAACATCTCCCTCATGTTGAGCAAATCTACTCTTAAAACTTTTAAAAATGTATAGTTAATCGCTAGTGGTGCGTTAGTGTCACGGGTTCCCAAAGTTTCGACTTTAATGTTGCGTAATTATGCGTTTTTATAACAACTGTTTAACAAAATATCGCGTCACCTGATATTTGGCGTGAGAATTTGATAGCTGGCATCTGGTACCTCTCGCCATGTTTCTCGCTCTCGCTCTGTAGTGGTTTTTAGCGTCAAAATCACTACAGATGTTAGTTGTTTAAACTTTTAAATTTTCATAGTTGTTGCGTAATGTTTAGGATGACCATATTATCATCTTTATTTAAGAATAAGTCCTCTGTCTGATAGTATAAACGTTTCGTAAATAAAATATAATATAGGCTACCTGTTTAATTTTGCATAATGGTCAATAAATCAATATATATTGAACATTAATTTACATCTATATATATTGAAAATATATAGATGTAAATTAATGTTAACTAAACATCCTAAACACTGTATAATAATTGTTAAGATACTAATGTCTGTCAAGTTTTCGACACTAAAAACGAATAGAGCGACGATTAGACCAAGCGTGAGCTATCAAATTCTGTCATCAGATAGCACGCGAGGCGATCTTTTAATAAAAGAAGTTGTAAAACGCGTAATAACGCGGTACTAACGTGGGAAATTGGGGAATCTAGTAACTCGACATCAAGCTGAACGACCTATCAGAATTTTTCGAAAAATTGCTAACTAAAGTCGAAAATTTGGGAACCTGTGGTACTAACGCGGCATTAACCACCAATATCCGGACAACTCATGTTTTTCAAAATGTTGAAGCTAAAGGATTAAAATGATACGTCATCGATACGGTATTCGATAACTCGACTTTCCGGCTAAATATACTGTGTTCGGAAAGTAACTATATATTAAAGTCGAAAATTTGGGAACCTGTGGTACTAACGCGGCATTAACCATCGAATATCCGGACAACTCATGTTTTTCAAAATGTTGAAGATAAAGGATTAAAATGATACGTCATCGGTACGGTATTCGATAACTCGACTTTCCGGCTAAATATACTGTGTTCGGAAAGTAACTATATACCTATATCACTATAATATATACACAGATGTATAGTTATTTTCTGAACACTGTAGTTTAAGATATAAGAGAATATATCAGAATTCGAACGTCTAGAATTCTTGAATGAATGAAGCTAGATAGATAGACATAACAGCCATCTTATAAGCTCGATTTTTCTTCGGACTATAGGCTAAGAATAGCCAGAAAATTAATTAAATAGCCGGTTTTACATTCGGATTAACGTCGATCGAACGGAGACGAAATCCTAGATAATGGCGATTAAATTGATAAAATACAGATAAATTTATGGCCAGATATAAAATCGGCAAAAGGGCAATCCACAGATAACTGACGTCACGGTATCACCGACTGAAAATCGACTCCCGTTGGACGACACGTTAAAAAAAATGAAAGATGGAATTATACCAGACGAGCACGTGAAGATTAGTAGCAACGGCCACGTTTGTGGTCGGTCGTACTACTATCGCTTTTCAAGGGCGATAGTAACACGACTAAATTAACTACAGCTATTACGAATAGCGTAACGAGTAAATCGAGTCTTTTTCTTACACTAATACTTTTATAAATAGCGTAAGTTTTTCGTGGAAGTTTCGAAAACTATTTTTACTTTTCGACTTTCGAGTATATTTTGTCGCCGGTTACGCTGTAGTAAATAGATCAGGCGCTCGGTTTACCGACGTAGAACGTGTTTTGTTTTTCATTTCGATTAATAATGCAGTCGTCCTTGATACAAACTATATATAGTTTATGCAAATGAGGAAGATGGTGAAAAACTGTCGTCTTTCGGTATACGGGATAAAGAATAACATACGAGTAAATAGATCAGGCGCTCGGTTTACCGACGTAGAACGTGTTTTGTTTTTCATTTCGATTAATAATGCAGTCGTCCTTGATACAAACTATATATAGTTTATGCAAATGAGGAAGACGGTGAAAAACTGTCGTCTTTCGGTATACGGGATAAAAATGGTACGAACAGATGGCAGTTTTTGGGATATTCCATTATTAAAGTACAGGTCATCGGGCCCACGAGAAAAGTAAAAGCGATTTTAGCGGAGACTGCCGGCTAATCTTTGTTTATAATTGTCAGCCAGTAACACGTATCGACCGTCACGCTATCGCCAAAACCTGGAAACACCAAGAAAATTAATGGAGGAAAGTTGAAGAATTGCCAATGGCCACGGTCAGTACTGGCTCTAGAGCTTTTAGCGCCTGGAGCGAAAATTTTTGTTGCGCCTCCTCGAATCGTTAATTTTGATTGGAATTATATGCAAAAAATAATCGTCTTACTCAATGATCGTTGGTCTTACTACAATAATAATAACAAAACACAAAATGCGTCAGTTTCCTTTGGCGCCCTTAAATATTGGCGCTTCGTTGGATCGTATGTCGAGCCGGCCCTGACCAAGGTCATTTTTAAAACAAAACGATGGGAAACCGGCCGAGAATAAAAATGCTACGGTTTGATCAGAAATATTCGTCATAATGACGTTAGGCGATCATTTTAAGAAAAATAAAATAATAATTTGCCTTATATAAATATGCCGTGGGGAAAAATGAATAGTTCTATAATAATCAAAACCTATGTTTATAGGTTTATAGGTTTACTTGTGTTCTGCGGGTGAAGAGCTTAAACAAAAATAATATTTTTATGTTTAAAATTAGTGGAATCAATTCATCTAATGAGTTATACAAATGCGCGTATTTTTTTTGTTAATTTAAAAAAATGTGGATGACCGACAATCGAAAGGACGAGATACGATACGAAGAGAATAATAATAATCGGTCGATTTTTTTTACTTTAGAAACTTTGTTCTTTCTCTTCTTTCTTGATATAGAATAGAACAGCAGTTCTCAACTTTTTGGATTCGCGTGTTCTCAACCTTTTGGACCACTCCAAGAATATCAAAATTTCTTCGCGCCACCACCATTTATAAAAAACTTCGGCATCAAATAATATTGTAGACTGCAATCTGTATATAATTTCTGGAAGAAAAATTAATCGATGGCATCTAAGATAATCGTGAAAATTGTAAAATTTGCCGAAAGAACAATAAAGGTTTGATTAATGAAAGATTTCTAATAGTTACAATCTTTTTCAACATTAACTAATTTTATTTTTAGAGAATTTTTGATTTATATTTTTGACTTTTATAATGATAATATGCATAAATCATATGATCGTTTTTGCTAATGGTAGTATCGTAAACTGGCTTATTTATAAATCATATCTATAGATAACAACAACAGAGTTTGAAAATATGGAAGTGAGGATGCAAATATCATACGCGGGCTTATTTTTGTAACATTAGAGGCACTTATTAATAAAAATACATCATAGTAAACGTTAGATCATGCTCTTACATTTGTATTTACTAGTACGGTTTAAAAATTAAAATTTTCAGATTAAAACAATGTTTTCTAATATATTATATCCAAAAAAACATTCAGCATTTTTCTTATTCCTACCCCAATAAATTTCTTTAGCCAATTTTCAAAAGCTTAGATCAGCTGAATCTATCAAAAGCTTTCTATGACAGTTTTAGAATAATAACTTTCTAAAAAAAATCATAAAATACTGTATGCTCCAAGCAATTTTAAAGTATCTATGAAAATTCTTTTCAAATAATATCACTCAATATTTTGATAGAAAGAACAATTTTTCTCTCATTTTTTCATATTACTGATATAACATCAAGTTAAAGTTAGATCATCATTAATTTATTTAAATAATTAGCGAAAATTATTTTGTAGATTAAAAATAATATTAAATAAACAAAACAATCTGTGTATAGTACAAATGCTAGTTTTTATTGATCACGATATCATACATTTAAAAGATTTTCAGTTAAAAACTGAAATGTGTACCGTATTAAAAATACAAAAATATTATATATACAACTGCTAAAATATTAAATATAAAATTACTTTCTTAATTGTCTTATTAAAAATATATTATTATTCAGGTATGTTTTTTTGATCCTTTTCTCTCTCTACAGCTATTTTAATTGTTTTCTCTTTATGAAGAGGAGACGCTCGAATCCTTAATAATCCATCCCTCGAAAGTTCAGAGGCAACAGATTCTGGATCTGCATCTTCGGGAAGTCGAAAAGAGCGCCTAAATTCATGATAAATGTAATTTTTCGCTCCTTCGTCCTTCTCTTTATGCTTTCCGGCGATTTCCACCTCTCTTCCTTTCACTTTCACCGTTAATTCTTCTGGAGAAAATCCTTTTGCCTCTTCCAGTTCCATACAGAATCCGCAGTCCTCTTTGTTATCTGCCAATTTCCTTCGTTTTTCGTCCACTTCATTAATGGATATAACATAAGGGAAATCTTCCAAATCAGTCAGCTGGTCCATCAATTCGATGAGAGGATAACATCTTCGTTTGCGCCGGCCTCGACATCTGTTGTCGTTCAAATCTTCCCACAAGCTAAGTAAAGCCATAATACTTTTTTAAACAGTATTCGATGCACAGTTAATAGTTTTAACTTCAGAATAGTGTATTTTAACATCCGAAAACATTACGGTGTCTTTCTTTTATATACCCTCGCAAACCGAATATTCTCGAAACTTCACGAAGATTATTATTACTGATAGAAACATAACCAATTTAGGTCACCAATACGTCGCGCTCTGCTGTGACGCAATTGTCTGGAGACGAGATAATTCTTGATTTTTCCGGAACGTGGAACTACATACCGTGTATATTTATGTACTGTTAACTTTTACAGAGAACTGCTGAATAATTAAAATAAATTTTATTTTTTTTTAATAAAGCAGTATAGTTCTAAATGAAAATAAATTAATCTGCACTTAATGTAATCAGTAGTGGTTTCAGTCCCGATGGTTTTTTTTTTTCGATTCTGGAATTCGGGATTAGTAAATGAAAGAAATCACAGGATTTGATTACAGTATTTAATAAAATAATTGTAAATTATCATAGGGATCACCCATAAACTATGTCACGCTATTTCGAACACTTTTTGAAGTCCTCCCTCCCTTCTACTTAAAAATTTTTTCTCCGATTTCATATAAAAATAAAAAAAATACATAAAATAGTTAAAAATAGAAATTACACTATTACTTTGTTACATAGACTATATTTTTAACAAACATGTACAAATAAACCTTCAAATAATTGGATATAAAACGTCTTACCTTAGAACTAGATACCGTCTTACATTTTATAACAAGTATATTTTTAAATATTTTACGTTAGTCTTATTTCTCGAACAATTAAGCATAAAAATTTTATATTTTATGTAAAAAAATTTAATCATAGAAATATAAAACTCTAACCATTCTTATAGTTTGGCGTCACAATTTGCATCACTTCTTCCCTCCCCTAATAGCATGATGTACAGTCGAGAACAAAAGTAAATCGCCACTATACCGCGTCGGCGTGAAAAATTACGTCAAAATTACGTCACGACGTCAAATGTGACGGAATCGGCAAAATAGACATTAATAATGCATAATAATGTCGAATAACGGGCGTTCCTTTGTCGAATATATATTTTCAATATTTTCAATCGAATAACTTGAAATAATATAATATAATAAACAAATAACTATTAGCATAACATCAGACGAAAACTCTTCGTTCTATTACATCGTCATCCAATTCCAAATCGTTGGGCGCATTCGGAAACCGAACGATCTTGTATGAGTGATCACGTGACCCACGCGATATTTGCCAATAGAGTATTACATATTGTTAAATAAATAAAAATATCTATGATTAACTTGTAAGGTTGAAAAATGCTCAAGTAAAGCAGGTATTAGGCTACGGTCAAAATCAAAGGCTGAACGTTCATTTAGAAGTAATCACGTGACCGCTCTTGGGTGCGAACGCGCCCATTTAGTATAAACACTGAACAGATATTTAATTAAATACAGGTATATTCTGATGAACAGATATTTAATTAAATACGCACAATTAAAACGAATGCCGTTCACGCTGCTACGAGACTTTAGCAGACGATATTTTCCAGACGCAGCGTTTCTTGCGAAAGCTGGATGACGTAGAACGAATAGTTTTCGTCTGACGTTGTTATGCTAATTTGTTTATTATATTATATTATTTCAACTTATTCGATTCAAAGTATTAAAAATATATATTCGACAATGGAATGCCCGTTATTCGACATTATTATGCATTATTAATGTCTACTTTGCCGATTCCGTCACGTTTGCCGTCGTGACGTAATTTTGACGTATTTTTCACGCCGACGCGGTATAGTGGCAATTTACTTTTGTTCTCGACTGTACTTTATATATGCTCCTATTCTTTACCTTTCACCGTAATTTTCCTTGTTTTTAACATATTTTTAATAATGAAAAGCACATCGTAGAAAATTAGGCAAATTTTACTGTAAATCAAATACGAAATATCGAATTAATCCTATTATAACGCGAAGATTAAAAATTCGTCAGTAGAAAATAAGATAGTTTTATGTTCGAATTTTTGAAATAAAAATCAATTAGGACTTTGTTTTCTAGGCAAAGTTCCGCCATCTTACAATGTATATTAAACGTTATGTCGATTTTTGATACATTATTAAACTTTTTACATATTATAAAATGCATTTTAACTTAGAATTGATATTTATAAAAACAATATTATTATGATATCCATAAAAACAATTTTTCTGGTTGCTAATAGGTACTTTATGTAAGAAGCAACATAATATTTCCTTGGTTTATTTTAAATATTCAAGTCACACATAAAGAAACCTCTAACTCACAGTGTCCTTTTATATAGCGAATATTTCAATTTTTAATGTTTTATGTATATAAATTACATTGTTGACGACAAAAACAATATGATAAATTGATGTAGACAATATCAGAGATACCTGCGTTCAGTGAAGATTTAGCGATTCCGATATTTTTGATCAAATTTATGCGATATTTCTATATCATATAATAATTTAATAAATATTTAAAGTTTAATAAATTTAAATATCAGGTCATCCCAAAAATAATGTCGTTTTTAGCATTCAGTTTTTGAAAGGATATAAAAGATAAATCATCTAATTTAATCAAGTATATATTCTCCATTTGAATCAATAACACCCTTCCAATAAAAATTCGTGTTTAGACGAGCTAAGACATATTTGAAAAAATACAATACAAAAATTTTATAATGAAAAACACGAAGAAAGTAAAGGTTTTTAAATGTAAGTAATATTAATACCTGTAATATAATGAATAAACAAATAGATATTTATAAGTTGTGATACGTAACTCCTATATAATTATTTAAAAGTAATTAGAGTCTAGTAAGTTTATTTAAGATTTTTAATTTCTGCATATAAAACTTTATTAAATGCTTCTTTTTTGAAGACATTTCTAGTTAGATAGCTGCGAAATTTGATTTGATTTTTTACAATAATCTATCAACGTGATCTTCGTATTTTTGCAGAATAATCCATTATCCGCTTGTCTATAAAACTGTATCTGTACGTCATTCCAAAATACGACGTGATGGTTATCTGAAGCAGCTGATAGGATGTACGCGTGGCCAACCGCTCGTTGGCCACGGGAAATACGAATATTACGTCATTTCCGAAATTACTCGAACATTCCCGAGATCTTCGACCCGAGAACGAGTTGGTTCGAGAATAATCTTGATTTGGTTATCTGAAGCAGCTGATAGGATGTACGCGTGGCCAACTGCTCGTTGTCCACGGGAAATACGAATATTACGTCATTTCCGAAGTTACTCGAACATTCCCGAGATCTTCGACCCGAGAACGAGTTGGTTCGAGAATAATCTTGATCTCGATAGCAGCACTGTTATAAGTGTCAGACAGCTGTGAGTGTCGTTATTCGAAAGTCGAGGTAGATAATTTTGAATATTATTGATTATTTAACGATATTATGGCTTTGCTTAGTATATGGGAAGACTTGAATCCTAACAAACGTCGAAATTGGCGTAAACGACAACGTTATCCTCTCATCGAATTAATGGACGAACTGTCCGATTTGGATAATTTTCCTTTCGTTTTATCTACGGATGGACTGATTAGAAAGCGCAAGAAGTTGACAGATAACGAAGAGGAAGGAGGATTTTATTTAGAACTGGAAGAGGCTAAAGGATTTACTCCAGACGAGTTAACTGTCAAAGTTAAAGGGAGAGAGGTAGAAATTGCGGGTAAGCACGAAGAGAAGGACGAGGAAGCCAAGAGTTACGTCTATCGAGAATTTCGACGCTCATTTCCACTTCCTAAAAATGTTGATTCTGATTCTGTGTCTTCAGAACTGTCGAATGAAGGAATATTAAGAATTCGAGCCTCACCCACACGTAAACAAAAAACGATTAAAATACCAGTAGAAAGAGAAGACAAAACAGATAACACAGAAAAATTTGCAACTGAAGAAGAAAAAATTAATCAGTCTTAAATTGAATGTTTATCAAGACTATTTAGCAATTATATTTTTTAATTGCAAAAAATTGTAAAGAAGTACAGTATTATGTATATTTTGTATTCTAAATATTTATTATTTAAATTGTTGATTTACAATTAAATTCTTTTGATTTAAATGTACAAGTGTATATTTTTTACGACTAATAAATATTTGTTTGTGAACAAAATTTTTTGTTTTGAAAATCTTTCTATCAGCATATTTCATATAATATAGATAAATAATCAGACCGAAAACTATACTAATTACTATCTGAATATAAATAATTTTATTGTAAAATGTATTATTGGATCAAACCCTGCTAAATATATGAACCTTGCGCACAATTCTGATCTCAGAACTTTTTTAGTTACTCTAATAAAAAATTTAGAAAAATGTAATGCATAGACGTATGCCAGTTTTAGAAGCTAACTGTTATCGAATGAATAAGAATGAACAACAAAGCGGATGTAGTTACTCTAATAAAAAATTTAGAAAAATGTAATGCATAGACATGCCAGTTTTAGAAGCTAACTGTTATCGAATGAATAAGAATGAACAACAAAGCGGATGAAGTATCTTAATATATAAAGATGTTCTGTATTTGTGTAATGACTGTTCTAAATTCACTTCATTAAAATATTCGGAAAGTATACTGATTAAAACTTGCACTAAAAAGAATACCGATATGTTAAGCAGTGTTTTTATCATGCTTAGTCGTGCTAATTTTACATATTCGCCATCAGTTAATCATTTTATATAAGTCTGTTTTAATTTGGTATGTCTCATTTGTCAATACTGATTTCTTTTAAGTCTCTTTGCGATTTTAATATTTGGAAAAATCAAATTTTCTTTTTTGCACTTGAGGATTATTCAATAAAAATGTTTTAATTATTCAAGTAAAAACTTTCAATTACTGTTTAAAATATTCAATACACTGTATAGAGCAGGGGTGGCCAACAGGTCGATCGCGAGACGATTTGTAGTCGATCTTCGTAAGTTATCGGATGACTCTCTTACTTCATAGTGCCTTCTCTAGACAACTAAACCAAACTTTTGCGCTTTATTGCTGAGTATGCCCAAAACAGTAACAGCCGGTAGCGGCAGAGCATTTAGACAAAATTCTAAATTGGCTGACTGCCAACATGGCGCCTATGAATTGACAGTTATGAGAGTTGAAGTGAAGTATTGTGTTTGAGATTTATGAATAAAGTAAAAGGAAAAAACCGTTGCCACTGACGGATATCTCGTTTTGGGATATGTGGTTTTGGCTCCTATCTCTACTCTGACCATCAAACGAAAAAATTTCGAAATAGATCGCAAACTCATTGTTAACATATTAAAGTCAATCTTAATTACAAACAAGTGTAGATTGTGAACTCTGTTAACATATAAAGTTGATCTTAATTATAAAGTTAATCTTAATCAAACAAGTTGGCCACCCCTGGTATAGAGTATATATTTTTCGATACAAATACTGAATAAAGATGAAAAATTTAACTAAACTAGAATCACGGAAAACAAGTTTCGGAACTAGGCTATTTCAAGATTTATGCAAATATTTTAAGTCTAATTCAGCAATATAAATTACGTTAAATTAACGATCGAGTATTTTTTTATACGATTTTCTCATAAAAGATCTCTGCCGGCCATTATTAGAATAGTGTTAGTGATTGTCTTTTCCCGAATTTTTTGCTTTCTTGACATTCATTCTCGAATTAGTAATTGATTTTTTCTCGAGATTGGAGATTCTCTTTCAGAAATTCTCGAAAAACTCGGAGTTCTCTATCAGTTATCTTCCATTCAATAGATGCAGACATAAGAGAATTTATCTGTTAATTACGGAAAACAAATCAATCTCACTGGAAATTAATTTCGCCAAGAATGTCATGAAAATCCATAATGGTCAATGAATTCGAAAAGAATTTTTACTGATTTTACAACTGAAAGCAGAATTTCTTATTCAATGTTTTAAAAAAACTAGTTAAAATCAGTTATGTAAACATTTATTTCATTTGAACAAGATATTCCTTAACTACTAACTTTTTATCCAAACCATCGATAGCGGATTATTAAAATTATGGCTATAATTATTTGACAACAAAAATGGTAGATAAAATAATCTAAATAATAATAATAATATAAGATACTGTGATCAAAAAATATAAATACAGTAAGTATAACTTGCGTATGGATACATTATTTTAAGGACTTGATAACATATGCGTTTTTATTCAAATTCTTTGGAAAATGGTAATCGGTCAAAAACAGTTTTTTCAATTTAGCGCCATCTGTTGTTCGAAAAAAGTAATAACAGTCACGGATGCCATTTAAATACAGTACAGGTATAGATATTATTCATTAACACGCAACCTTTAAAATTATTTTAAAAGATTTCGTTTAAAATCGAGTCTTAGCTGATTTCTAAGCCATTTTATAAACATAAAATTGTAATTTATTCTTTCAATAGCATTTATTATGAAATGTATTTTACAACTCATATAATTAAACAGATAATAAACGATATAAACAAATAATAAAATAATTAAAATTAAAAATAATAATAACCATAATCAAATTTCAGTAATGGCGGTATATAATATGGTAATATCACAATCATATAAAGATGCTTAACACCGATTATAAACAGAAATTTCTAATTTAATTAACCTATCATAAGTTGATATTGATGGTAATAATAAATGATGTGATTTATGTCATTACAGATGAATCCACATTTTAGTAGAAGTGGTTGGGCGATTTAAGAGTTAATCATAAATAATCTTCTGTAAAAAGAAAAAAAAAATTATTTATTTGGATTGACAACTAGGATTGCTTTGTGTTCATATAAAAAATGTGTTTTGTGACATTTAATCAGATTTGTTTTTAACTATAGATGGAGATAAATCAAAATTTAAAGATTGAATTTGTAAAATCGGGAAAAGTTTAATAAAGGATGCTTGTTTATAATGCATTTATTTCGAATTTTTTCATGCTCTTTTATGTGATTGCAAAATATTAAAAATACAGTTAGGAAAGAATTAACTGCCTACTTTCCAGCTATGTTCTTTATTTTGGGATTAAAATGTCATCAAAATCATTTTCAATGGTATAAACTATATGTTAAATATCATAAAATCTATTAAACAGTTCCCTACTTACTACTGTATAGGGAAATTTTGAAGATTGAACGTTAAATATAAAATCTATTAAACAGTTCCCTACTTACTACTGTATAGGGAAATTTTGAAGATTGAACGACTGCCATTTTTAAACGGAAGAATTTGACAGTATTAATTAATCTTGCTTTATAATATAGCTTTTATAGCCTGACCATCCTGATAAATTTTATAAAATACAATCAAATAGTATAAAAGTTGTTAAGGTGAAACTTTCGTAGCTTGTATGATCTCAGTTTTTATATAATTTAAGGTAAAATATTAATCGGTGTGTCATCAAGATGATTTTCAACGAATTGATCATCTTGCTACAACATATAAAAATCAAATAATTATAATTGAACTAATAATCAAGAATGCATTCCAGTAGTTTGAATGTTCATCATTTTTAAATGATGAAAGATGGAGAGTTGGTTAGTATCGACATTATTTTTAATGACAAACAAAACACTTAAATTTCAAGAAATATATTAATAGTTACTAATGGGAACATAGTTATTGACAGGTGGGCAATCTTATAAAACTCACTTATCTTTGGAAAAGTATGTAAGTAGAAACAATATTAGAAGATAAAAAAAATCCAATAATAAATCGTTTAAACTTATTATATCATATTTATATCCGAATTTTTATACTATTTTGATTCACTGGGTAGTATTTAGTAATTCTGTAAGAATTGCATCAATAATTTTGAATATATGAAAAAACTTATAGATTATTGACTGAAATCAGTCTAAAAAATGCATCAAAAATTTTACTGAGATTTAATCAATTTAAAATTGAAAAGATCATTTCTTCTCGGATTTATCTTTTATATGTAAACAAACTATTCGATACTATTGTTTATATTGATATTATTTATTCCGACTCAATATTTTAAATATCGGAACAAAAACGATTAGTTGCACTGAACAATATTTCTAAGATATCAATAATGATTTGAAAAGAATCTAACTCGTAATTTTTTTAACGCGCAAATCAAGTGTCTGTTCGCGATACATCAATATGCTATCCTAGAGAAATAATTTATCATTTTATGAATGATAAAATTTATTCTTCTTATTATTGTCATTCAATAAAATCGAAAGAAGCATAATTCAGTGATTAAAATGAATCTTTATTAGTCATGCAATATAATAAATATATTTACATATATTTCCAATAAAAATTTCTTGTGTTGAACGAAAAATGATATATATACAGTACAATGTTTTATATACAAATGCTTATTATTGAACACAATATAACTTCTAATCACTTATAAGATTGTTCTCCTTATCTTCAGATACACACTTTTCTAATTTGTCTGTTTTCTCTTTCTGGACAGGAATGTTTATAGATTTCTGCTTACTGAAACATAAAAATACTATATAAAAAACATTCAAATTATTATAAAAACTTTTTTATTAAAATCGATAAGAATCTTGAGTTTGTTTTACTAAACACAATTTTTTAATATCAGGCTCTATATTACTTAGTTTTAAGCGTAAATTAGGCTCAAATATTAATTTTGTTCTATATTATTCTAGAGATATTATTCTATATTTGTTTTTGAAATGTAACATTGTTGAAAATCTCTTTTCACATAAATAGCTGGTGCAAAATGGGATGAAAAATTTAATAGCTATATCTACAATTTCTTTAAAATCGTTCTTTCTCCCAATCCAAAAATTGACGAGTGTATTATTTTTGAAATCTTTCACGCTGCAAGCGTGACGATGGTAGCGCTTTTTCTGGTTGTACGAAGAACTAAAAATAGTGTTCTCGAATTGTCATTTAATTGTGTTGTTCACAATTGTAATTTAACAACAAATTTTCGCTCCAGGAGCTAAAAGCTCTAGAGCCGGTACTGGCCGTGGCCATTGGTAATTCTTCAACTTTCCTCCATTAATTTTCGTTGTGTTTCTGGATTCTTTAACAAACACTAAAGTCTTTTCCATTCTAATTAGGTTCTATCGGTATATTAATTAGAATTTTGCCGATAGCGTGACGATCGATATATGTTACTGGCTGACAATTAACGTTATAAATTAAGATTAGCCCGCAGTCTTCTCTAAAATTACTTTTACTTTTCTGGTGGTTTTCTGTCCTGGCCCGATGACCTGTAATTTAATAACGGAATATGGCAAAAAACCGCCACCTATTCGTACCATTTTTATCCCGTACACCGAAAGACGACAGTTATGCCATGTTAAAAATGTTAAATTACATGCCATGGATTATGCATTCGTTATGCCATGGATTGAGCACTCGTACCAGTTCCCACTATAGCCAACTCCAAACTAACCTAATAAGAACTGCATAAAAAAACCATGGCGCTGGTAATTGCGCAATATGGCGCTAAAATGGCGTATATTATATAACATAATGCGTCTGTCCTAGAGTGTAATAAATCTGGATATTTTTGTCTATGACAGAGACAGTAATCCATATAATGCAGATATAGTTTTAATTTTTTTTATATCAATTTTATATTATTTGAATAAATTATTTAAATATAAATTTTCAAAAATAGTTTATTTTTCACATACTACCTGTGAGTCCATCGCGTACCACCAGTGGTACGCGTACCATAGGTTGAGAATCGCTGGAATAGAATATTCCCCCAGATCCATAGCGCTACTTTTTATCAACAGAAGAAACAGAGCGGCTCATTAGCATCGACCTCATGCCGTGTTTAAAATAGGCTATTTTAATTTTACTGAGGTCCCGAGGTTAACCGAATTAAAAATGGTAGAAGTCCGAAAAATCATTCGACATAAAGATAACCTACCTGAATGAAGACCGATTAGTAATCACCTGGCGATCTTTAATTAATTAAATTAACCGGCTTCCACGTATTCTATTCATAATTCTTCGAAAATATTTATTTTGCTAATAGGCACAATGGAATTGAATTTTTACGCACGTAACATTCGATAACAGGTTGTCAAGGAAACAAAAAGAAAAAATAGGCAGGACAGGCCAAGATTCCTACGGTGATGGTGTGTTTTTACGCAGCGTGTATAATCACTCCAATACATTGAATCGGAATATTAAACAAAGTTGTTTAGTAGCGTGGATAAAAGAAGCACTTCTCTTATTAAAAATGCTGATGATAATTAATTTAAATTTTGGCATTTTACAATCGGGAAGAAACGGGCCCGCACCCGGCAGTTCTCCATATAAAAACTTAAACGGAGGCTATAAATTGTGTTGTGCCCAACAGGTTTTCCTTCGTATATTGTTTTCGTTACTATAATATTTTGTCAGAATAAATATAACGAGGAAGATACGATAGGCCCGATGTTTCCACTCGATTTTTTCGAAGGCTAAGTAGAGTTACGTTGGCACCACTAAAATATTAAGCGTCGATCGGCCATTACGAAAAGTATTAATGGTTCGTTTTCCATACATTCCATTATTTTCAAACGATAGATGGTGGATTAAAATGGTACGGTCAAAATCGTCCGCCACAGCATGGTTTCCCATCGAATTTGATAAAAATCTATGGAATAATTCAAAAATTACGGGAGGGAAATTGGCCAAATTCGATAGTTAGCCATTTTTAATATTCGGATTTAATGCAAAATATTTTTAGCCAGTTTATTAAAAATATAATATCTGAAAAATAATTAGTGGGGCGGACACGCACCAGCCTGACGTCTTTATAAGTATCGCTTCCTGATCAAAATAGGCTAGCCATAGCGAAAAAAGATACCATGGTGAAAAATCTTATCGGTGTCGTACTATGTCTCCGCCTCTATTTATAGAAACAAATAGAAAGAAAAATAACTCGAATTTAAACAAAGAAAGAAAACTTTTACCTTCGATGTTATACGGAAAGTATGGCTAACCAGCCGAGGATAAATTGATAGATAATGCTGATAAGCGGTCACCCGTCACCCATACACCCACCAGAAATCGATTAAAATAAATCATCTATCTGCCAGTTTCGGACCGTACGTCTCAGACGGAAGGTAGCCGAATTTTTTAAGGACGCGGGCTAAAATTAGTTTAATTTTTTGTAAAAACTATTCTCAGCCTGTCCATTCGAAGCTTAAACAATATATTCTATCGGCTCCGAGTTTCGCCTGCCCGAAAAATGTGCCACTCGCTATTTTGGGCACCAGTTGCCATCCCCGTTTAGATGATTTACGTTATCCATTGATGGAATGATAACCGACAGAAAGAAAATAGCTCACTTGTCAGACGAATATAAACGACGTTTCCAGGATATGCACCCAAAATGGCCAAATTGCGCCATTTTGGTATTTTTTTTTTTATAAAACAGATGGGTGCTAGAGCCTCTCTCCATCTTGCGGCACTAAGAGGCTCTGGAAGAGGAGAGATGCGATGTTACCCAGGGTGGGTGGAGAAGGTCAGTGTCTGTGGATTGTTGATAGGCAAGAACTAGTATGGGGTTTGGGGTACGTAACTGAAAATGTTAATAGATTTGGTCTTGCTAGCAGTTCTGCTGCGGAGACCAAGGATACGATGAATGAAAGTAAGAGATTAAGAGTAAGCTAGAGGTGTTACACTTAAAACTAGTATAATGTAAAAAAAAAATGCTTAGCGAGGCACAGCAGATCCATAGGAAGAAGAACTTTTCACCGCACAGGCCTTGAAAATGCTAAAAATTGTTGTACAAATCAGACACCATTAGATTTAAAGGCAAGGCCATGCGATGTTATTTTCCAAAAGATGGTGTTTAATTGGATCTCTGAGGAAGAGTGGGCAGTCAAAAATAATATGTTCAATATTGTCAGATTGTCCTGATTTGCAATTGCATTTATCGCTGTCAATGATTTTAAATCGGTGGAGGTAGTTTTGGTAACTTTAGTGTGGCTCCGAAGTGTAAAAGACAATAATTAATATGGAAAATTACCTATTTAATTTAAAAAATAATACATATATTTTTTATTTGTAAAAAGTAGTTTGCATCTATACGAAATAAATGTATGTGAAATATATAATAAGCAATTTTCGAAACCATTGTTAAGATTAATCGAAAGAACCGATGCGACTCTCATTCGCTAAAAAGAAACTGATGGCGGCTCTCAAGTATTTGAAATTCTACGTGGTCGTAGTGACATAAAATTTGGCCACCCCTCGATATGTACGGATCTATACATATCTATGCAGGGACGATTTGGTTATAGAAATATACGAAAATTACCACGGTGATTAACCGGAGGGAATTATTCGTTAACAATACACACAGATATAATATAGTAAAAAATATATTTTTTAATATATTATATTTATAAATATATACAGTATTATTTGTAACGATACCCCCCATGAAAATGGTGTTACCGTATTCAGGTAACTTTCGTTTTCTCCTTCAGTTCCGTTATTAAATGCAATCGGCTTAAAATAAACAAAAGATCGACGCAATAATTCCCAGAAAGGTCCAACAGATAACGTACGATTATAAAATAATTAAGATGAATTTTAAAATGTGGCAACACGATTCACGCCGGGCATCATAGACATCGAATCGACTCGATTATTAAAGTGGCGACCAGAAAAGATGCCCCATAAATTTTCTACTACTTATATAATACGAGGGAAAGGGTTGGCGCTCGTAAACTTATTTTTTTATCGGCTATCTTTAAAAATTGGTTTTCGGACGCGTTAGAAATGATAAAAATTGTTTATGTTTCGTCACGCTTATTTTGGTGGCCATCGATAACCAGTACGTAGTGTATACCGATAAGAGCAGTCGGCCCATCTGACGATAAACACAGTTTTTATTTAGCCCACCGTGGCGTGCGGCTATTCGCGTCATCGTCGATTGACGTAAATTTCAAGGACGTCTTGTTTACAGGAAAAAAAGAAGCGGTAAACTTTGATCGTCGTCGCCATTTTGACAGGTTTCTCGGAAGCTCGACGCGGTCGATATAAAACGAAATTTCGTTTATTTTCTTTGAAATCACCCCGGCTGGCCATCCGCCCACGCCTCGTCACAATTACCTACGTTAAAAATAAAGATTCGACCAGATTTCGACGACCCGGTTAAGATATTTGTTTATAGTCGATGCCGGTTTAAACGACCGGAATGACGTCAAATCGATGTTACGAAAAAAATAAAAATAACTATCGAGATATACTATCTATATTTTTGTCGTTAAGCAATTAAACGGGCAAAATATTTTCCAAGGTCCCCATCCTGGTATAATCGATAATTTCGAATTGATCGATTATCTTTACCGGTTTACTATAAATAAATTAACGTTTATCGATGGGTTAGAAATAGACCATGGGCGACGATTGGTCGATTCAAAATTGGATCCGGTGTTTAAGAAATAACAAAACAACTTTGACAAAAACAAAATTTTTAATAAATATCTCATTCGATATTATATTTGCCGATAAATGCTTGTTAAATATACAATAAAACAACAATAAACGTTATAATTTTAACGTTATGACAACAAATGTTATAATTTTAATGATAGCCAAACACGTTTTCCGAATTGCTTCTCAGTGTGTTTGGCTAAGGTAAAATGCAAAATTTATTGTTGGCACTTACCGTTTTTAACCTAAACCCCGCCTTTATTTACATTGTTTATCATAAATATACGATTAGATTGCATTCTATGTGAAATAAAAAATCTTTAGATTTGAGCAATTATCGATGGCCGCCACCATGGTGGCTGATGAAAAACGCGGTTGTCGATATGGATGCCAAAATATCCTGAGATAAAAAATATGCAGTTCGTTCCCATTTCCAGTGGCAGATATCCCGAATTGGACTTCTTTACCGGGCCGCCCCGAGTCAGAAGTCCAACTCTTGGAGCCGGCGAGTTTTGAAATAAACCATTGAAAGCTCTTAATATAAAGATATTCGTGACGTAACAGGAGGTGGCTCAGGAAGGTTCTAAATTTTCACTGAATTTCGGAAATATAATTACGATAAGTAATGCGTACAACATGTGTGACCGAAGAATGCTTCACCGAGTGAATAAGAAGCCATCGTAACCCATTTTTCTGTTACCAATTTTTACCAGACATTTGTTGTCGGTTAGTAGATTTACGTCAAAACATTTAACATTTTTTATGGGTTCGTTTTTTATCTAGGGTGGCATTTTCAATTTTTATGATGGCTTAAAAAGGCGTAACGTTTACGATTGCGAGAGGGCGCTGGTAGGGCTGGAAGCGGTTCCCTTCTTTACAGTTTTACGATGGTAGAATGATCGATGATGGTTTTTACACGTTCCGGTCCAACGCCAAAACCGCTTTTAATTGGACTTTTGGTGGAAAAGGTTTGGTATCTTCTTTCATGTCTACGGCGATTCGTGAATAGCCGGGAAATATTTTATACTGAAGAGCGGCGATAGGAGCTTCGATCAAAATATATCCGATAGTGGCGGTGACGATGAGCAGGATTAAGTGTCCAAATATTTCGTACATCTGCCAAGAAGAGAAAATGTCAAAGTAAGTACACCGTAACAAGTCTAACTGATACGAAAAATGATACTAACTATGTTATATTTGCTATAAACAAATGCGTTTTGCATCATTCCGTAACGTATTTGAATTATGTATTCGATCAGGAACAGACCCAGATGACTGATACGACTCAGAGGTATAAACATTCTAAAAGAGAGAAACTGGCTGATAGCACCTGCAAAACACGTTTGTGTCAGATATAGTAATATATTATTGTGTCCAAATTATAAATTAAACCACCATATACCTACCGGAATGGTTTTTGATACAGCTGAAAGTAATCCAGGCTAAGGCCAGACTCCATAATATTCGATGAAACGAACTGGTGAAGATACTTTCGATAATAATGGGTTGGTCGCGATGATGACTGACGTAAGAATAAAACAGGACCATCAGGCTCAAACCCACAGCAACCGTCCAACCTATTCCTTGATATAACTATAAATATAAAAAAGGCGGTTTATGACAAAATAGTAAAACACAAGATTATTTTAATCCTAGGTGGGCTTTTACCACCAAAGAATACAAAAAGAGATAGGATTCTACTTTGACTGGGTACTTACGTATTAACGCCACCGCAGCTGTGTGTACAACAAGATTGCTCTTTATTGACGCATTAGCGCAACTTCTGCTGCGGTGGCGTTAATACGTAAGTACCTTTGACGGTCTTGTGTTTTCGCCTCAGTGCGACGCCTCTATTTAATAATAAGTCCTGTTATAGCGCGCCTTAATGTCTATCACTTTCTCCCGCTCGATAAAATAGATATTAATATGCATGCGAATAATATTAACATTACTTCTTAATAATATTTCATCATTTAATATGTGCGCACGGCGCCGCGAAAACGCGAGCCAGTTAAAGTAGAATCTTACCCTTAAGAGCCTGGGCCAAACATTAGTTACGATGGATTTAAAGCATTTTCGACTCACCTTGTCTATTTTGATATGAGCATATCTGGTAAGAGCGTATCCAGTGAAAATTCCCAGGCAATAGGGGCCTAGATGCGTATAGGTTTGTAAGGAAACATATTCGAAGAGTGTCTTCTGAAAGCTGCAGAGAGAAGTTTTTCGTTTGAAAAAGCGGAATATCCACATCCGTTTGACATTTAAAAATGATAATCATTTACTTACCCAGGTTCGTATAATTTAGTGGAGGTGATGAATAATTCTTGCCAATAAGTGAAGAAGGCAATGCAGCCCATCGAACCGACGATTAAAGCCAAAATAATTAGGATTCCAAATTTTGTCCACCTGCAACCACCAACCAACGTTTTAATACTCGGAATAATTATAAAAGCATTAATTAATAATAGAAAGAAAGGGCAAAATCATCCGGGTACCGATACGATGTTATAAAGTTTGATGGGATTAAGCCAAAGTATATACGGGACCGTATTGTGTATAGTAGTGTAAATTTAGCCAAGATGGAAGCGGGATTTAGACAAACTGAGAAATAAGTACGGAGTAAAAAATAGGAAAGCCAGAAAGAATGAGCTTTAAATTACCATTTTCTTTAACAAAAATTGAAACCAAAAATTCCGACAGAGAGTTACTTCCACACCATTCTAAAATGAGCCACGCAGAGCCGGCCCAAGGCACGATGCGAGTGATGCGCAGCATCAGGGCGTCACCGTATGGAGGCGCCTTACAAGATTATTTAGCCACAATTGTCTTTAAAAAATATAGGAGGGCGCTATATAAGAACTTTGCAGCAGGGCACCGACTACCCTAGGGCCGGCTCTGATTCCACGCCCTTATTTGGCCCAACCATAGACCACCACCTGGCAATTTGTCTTCCATATACAGTATCGTATCGTCGGTGCCGCTTATTTTATTTCTTCGAAAGATAGTAAAAACACGAATCACCTTTAATCGTTTTCTACCAGATAATATTCCACCCGCCGTGTAACCAGTTACACCGAATAGAGGGAGCCATATTCTATATAGTAGGCTAATATCTATCGTAAATAGGAACTTTATTTCGACTCGTCTCGACCACCTAAACGACACTTGTATTCCAAATTGGATGGAACCAACGATCTAGTTGGATGGAATTCTATCGAATCACTGATACAGATGCCGGGTTATCTAATCACAATTACTACCACCCCGTTATAAGTTCAACGATTCTTTCACGAGGTTCTTAGTCAGGGCCGGCTTAACCCGGTAAATAGACGATGTACCGCATAGGGGGCGCCTTAAGAAGGAGAGCGCCAAAATTATCATTTTCTGAATATTGTAAGAGTGCTGAGTAGATTTACAAGGAAGCCGCATCGGGGCGCCGGGGCAACAAGAGATTCTGCACAAAAATGGCAAAATAGAAGACTCCAGCCACCGTCTGGAGTGACGGTGGATGTGGATTTTAATGGCTTTTAAGCAACATTACCGATACAGAACTTAAATAGAAATAAGATGGCACAGGTTATAGAAATATTTTTCTCATTATATACAGTTTGTACTAATGGAAATACCTGGCATGGTCCGAGTATTTCTGTTAGATTTTCTCCTATTTGTTCGCATTTATAAGCCGACACTAAACACTTTTTACGTGCTAACGTTAATAGAAATATTTTTCTCATTATATACAGTTTGTACTAATGGAAATGCCTGGCATGGTCCGAGTATTTCTGTTACATTTTCTCCTATTTGTTCGCATTTATAAGCCGACACTAAACACTTTTTACGTGCTAACGTAAGAAAAAACAGTCCGGGTTTAAAAATAACACCAAATTATTAGATGGGCGAGGAAAATTCGGTAGAAAAATAAAATATAATCGACGTATTATTTTTTAAGTTTTAATGGAAGTTAACAACGGAAAATGTCGCTACTTACCTGAGAGATATAATGATGATAAGCGCAATAAGGTGAAGTTGAAAAATGGTGCTAGCGTATTGAAAAGCGTAAGTACACTGAAATAAATGTACCAGACATCAACTCGAATATTAAGCCGACTTGTTTTAAATAAATAATAACAGGTTTTTACCATGTCTTCGTGTTTCATCCAATTGCTGATGTAAAGAACGTAGGTCCACCAGGAGTTTTTACAGATTTCGGCTTTTTCTTCCACTAAATCGCGCCACAGCGGCCCCGAACCGAACAGAGGACTCACCACGATAAAACACAGCGAAGTTGTCACCAATACCGTCAATCTAGAGAATTACAAATAAACCAGTTAGTACAGACTAGCTAGTAAAGTAATAACTCGTGTAGATTTACCTTAAGTATCTTTGTAAAATGAACAGGACGTAGTTAAACTTTTTCTCTTCGCGGCTTTTTAAAGCCAAGTAGGCAGTCAGCAGACCACTAATTAAAGAAGGAAAATATTCTATATTAATTAAGCGATAAAATTATTGTCGAAATACGAATCACGGACCAGACTTTACCTTAAGAAGTAAAAAGTATTGAAGCCAGTTCTAGAAGTTTGAATGATTTGAAAATAAAATTTGGTGCTGTCGCTTTCTAAATTCAGCATTTTCCCTGCAAAATATAATCTTTTGAATTTTATTATCCATCTATTAACGAGATAATTGAGAATTTAACGGTTCGACTTACGCATATATTGAGGTTCGTAGATACGATACGTTAATCCGATGGTTAACCATATAATGGTTATAAAATGAATGCCGTGCAATGGCGAAAAATTGGCCATAGACGGTTCTCCAAATAACGTTTTAAAACTCCTCCTCACCGAGAAGCATATAACGATGTCCTGAATTTTACCTACAAAGTTTTCGTTAATTATTAATTTAAGTCATATAATCGATATAAATTCAATCTTTATACAGTATAAATATAATTATTCACTCTGGATATTCTTAAGATATATGTAGTCAAAGATAAAGCGGGCGCACTCGAAAATATCAGACATTGGGTCCATTGGGAAATGGTCGAAATAAATTTGTCAGCCTATCCTCCAGACTTTAAATATAAACTTGATTTACTGTTATTTACTTTTTACTAGCAAAAATAAGTAACAGTAGATAAAGTCGAAGGTGGAATTGTATTTCGTACAGTAGCAAAAAAGAGGCCGAGGTCGAGTTTAATCGAGAAAAAGACGGAACTTGATCTTCCATCTCGTCTAAGATTTGACCATGGATTGGATGGCTCCCTCTAATGGCCAGTTTCTGCAACAGCGTAGCAGCCGAAGTGGGGAGTCACGTGATTGAGGTACTGCACTTTTTATTAATTATTAAAAGCTGATCATCACACTTATTAACGTAAACGGCATACGTCTGATCACCAAAAAGTCTTGCGTTTGGTTATTACAAATGTCAAACCTATCATTAAAAAATTGTTAAAAATCAATGCAATACCATATATGCAATTAAAAATTCTTTGTTTACTTTTGATTATGTTGCTTTGTAACATGTAATTAATAAACACGATATGATATATAACTTTCGTGGTTTTTTTGATGGCCCTCTTATAAGCCACAATGAATCTACGCGGCTCTTGGTCTTGTGGCGACTCCTCAACCGTCAGAGGTCGCCCCTCTTCCGGTCTCGTTCTCCCCTCTTCCGGTCTCGTTCTCCCCTCTTCCCGCGTGGACAACACCACGCCACTTTTGAATTAGAAGCTCGGCGCTATCTGACGTATTGTTCATCGATGGAGTTCTTACTTATGTGTTCTCAATAATAATCATCATATTTCACCATATTTAATATTCATCATATTTATAGAACTGCTAATGTACACTCGTTCATCGAACATGTTTTAATTGTGTTAAATAAATTTGTATTTAATGTTTTGTATTTCCGTGAATTTATGGAATTCCACAATCTTAACAAATCTGTGCATCCTTACTGTAAAGTTTTGTACTACAGTATATTTTCGGTGACCATACGTCCTTTATTTCACTATTCTGCCCTTTAGATTTATTTATTTTTCTAAAATGGCCATTTTGTCCTTTATTTTGTGAATTGAAGTAGTAAATTGAATAGCGGTGCGCGATAGACGATCCACAAAAACAGGACACCGTCATTTTCTCTGACAGTGTCATGTTATTGTGTTTCTGTGTTGTCAGTTGTGAAAAGATAGAAGAATGACGAATCCCGCCAACGTAGAGGGGTTAGAGTTTTTAAATATTTCACAGAAACTCCTATCGTTTAAAAACATTTTTAAAATCGTCAAATTTTGCTTGTGTTTGCCCGGATCTAATGCCCTCCGAACGAATATTTTCATTTAGTGAATAATATGTGGATCACTGAGAAAACCCAATTAAAAATCTCAAATATTGGAAGCGTGTATTTATACAAAATGCAACTTCGACACATACGTATATAGCGTTTTATGAATTTTTGAAACACAAACCGATTTATTAAAAAACTTTATTCTGGTGAAAAATATCAAAGTTAATTTTTTAAAGTAATAATATGGTTGTTTAAGACATTGTGTTACGCATTATATTGTGTCGTTTATTATTGATATTGTTTATTATAATTTATAATAAATGTGATAAAATATAATAAACAATACCAATAATAAAGTTTCAGTTTTAGTGAAACAAATAAACTCAACCCACTTTTCCTTATTATGAAACAATTTCCTTTATTTTCTCCAAAATACTGTATGTGGTCACTGTATATATTGTTAAAAACACAATAAAAATAGGATGAAAATTAACCAGGAGGAGTTAAATATAAAAACAGTTTGTATGTAATATAATACGTGGAAAGTTTTTCTGGCATTATTTTTGCAGGCAAAATAATGGCCGCAAAAATAATACGATCTCTGTATTTCAACTTGGAACTTCAGTGCTGCATAAAGGCCGTGACACACTGAACGCGACGCGAAGCGAAGCTGACAGAAAAATTTGCATCCTCTTCGCGTTGCATTGCGCCGCAGCCTGTCTACATTGCAGTCGAGTTATTTCTCATGTTTCGTGGATATGCCGATAGAGGTCGTTTTCGGCGTGTGGTTGATTTTTTGTTAAAAAGAAGTGATCGTATATTTTCGGTATTATTTTAATTTCATGTCATATAGATATGGTCTTTTTTGTACTTCTAAAACAAATTCTATATTTGAATCCCAACTATACGGTTGAACTTGCGCCATTTTCTAAAACATTCGTTTCTATTGGTTGATCTCTTCCTTCACGTCTGGCCGCACCATATTGTTCGCGCATGCAGTGTGCTGATTAGTCAAAGTTCAATTTTTTCATCTCCTTTCGCGCGGCTATGCGCGTTAACTCGAGCAGCCGCACGGGAAAAGCTAGTGCTAGTCCAAGACACACTGTACGCGCGCAACCGCGCGAAGTTGCTTTCTTATGCTTCGCTTCGCGTCGCGTTCAGTATGTCATGGCCTTAAAGCGGGTAAACCCGATTCATAGAGACCAAGAATGATCAGATCAAACGTTTTCAAATCGATTGCCATAATTATTAAATGTAGTAACGTATCGAATATATTTAAACGAACAAATTCGGTATCGTAGGTTGGTTATTTTTGCACTCGGGCATAAAAACATTAAGCGTCGTCGACCAACTTTAATGTAATAAAGTGGGAGGTGTGCCAATTTATTTTGGCCATCATCCATTTTCCATCGTTTACTGGATAGGATTCGTCCATAGATAGAAAAGTAATTTCTAATTTTACACCGAGCTTTGAAGGAGAATCGAGAGAGACGGCCCCCTATTCAAGGTCGTACTTATCCTTCTCCGAGGCAGAGACGCTATTACCCGGGCCCTCGACCACAATAAGAATTTAAAAATATCCAATTGCTAGGGCCCGAGTAAAGTATGGGTTAGTGGAGCGATATATTATGTTTTATATTTAAAAATAATTCTGTCACCTTCGCTACACAGCGGCCAAAAAATAAATACAATTGTATTCGAAGTTGAGTCGTGGCGCACTGTTAGTTTGAGCTCAGTGAAGGAAAAAATAGTTTCCATGTTTGTTTATATAATCTTTTCGAGTGTCCTAATTTTATCTCGATATTCGTTACTATAATTTTTTGAAGTAAATTCGATTTTAATTAATTGGAAGACTTACCTTTATTGTCTTTTAAGAATTGTTGCTTTCGATGATCTAAGCAGTCGAAAACTGTCCCGATCATTACCAAAATCAAAAATAAACCTAAAGCGCATCTGTAAATAAATTTCATTAAATCAAATTTTAATTAATTTGATCCGTACAATGGTTCAAATTTACTTACATGGCAATTATCTGTTCTTTAGATAGTTGTATTTCTTGTTTGGTTTCGCATCTAACCACTCGAGCTTTCAGTTTAATCGATTCCAGAACTAAAATAAATATTTTTAATGGGAAAAATCCCCACAATTGGGCAACATAAGTTTAACTCTATCACCAGACCAAAGTTTGAAAAATTTGGTGGAATAATGGAGTAGAAACTTCATTTTTACTCATTCCGATGTTAATATTTTACTCACGCCACTTCCAATTGGTTTTCGGTTTTTAATTTAAACAGCTAAGGTAGTTTACTTAGTTATTTTACAAGTACCCTATCTTAGTTTACAAGGTAGCTTACTCAGTTATTTTATGAAGATAATACTGTAATTGAAAAAATACTATGGCATTTTCGTATACCTTAATTAAGGAGTCATTAAAAATTTTCATCCATCATACCTTATGATTCTAAACGTGGCACGCAAGAACTTTTGTATATACTTTCTGGTGAATAAAGTTAAGTTTGGAAAAGTATTTGTTAAAGTTTATACCTGTATTTACAATTTGTTGCACTTCGTGGTTTTTACAGGCTGATGGAAGACATAAACCAAATTTCCCATTGAAGATGTAGAAATATTGATTTAATGTGACTAACCTGGCCGACATCTGAAAATAAATAAATATTGTTAAATCTTAATATTTTTTTTTTTTACCTTTGCTATCGGAAATATGTGCTAGGCCAAATTTTCGTGTTGGTCTTCGTAAATTAAGTCGAAAGATGCGGAATCATTAAAGCTTCATATTTTTTAATTTCCAAATAAATCTTCAAGCGACTGGATATAAATGTCTTACAAGTTAGAATTACATATATGTCGTGCATTTTATAACCAACGTTTCTGATAATATATTATTAATCTTTATTTTTAAAACATTTAAGCATAAATATTTTATATTTTAGAAAAAATTTTAATCATAGAAATGTAAAATTAACCATTTTTATAATGTCAGAATAAGCGCGCTATGCATCCATCCTGGAGTGCATGGCGCGCTTATTCTGCAAAAACTGGAGGTATAGGATCCGAATCGGGTTCCCATAACTCCAATTTTAGCGGGTGAGATCCGGACTGAGTTCGTTGAATCCCATCTGACGACAGACCCCATCACGGGTGTGGGCGGCACGTTGTAGGCATAGAAATGCCCGGTGCTTAGTAATTACCAGATAGAAAGCGGAGGTAAACCATATAGAAAAAAACTATGTTTAGTGTCACAATTTCCATGACTCCTTATGTCATTTATCGTCCGTCCTCTCCTAATAATGCGATGTAGTTTACGGATGATCCTTTTTAGTCTATAATCTCTATTCGGTTATTATTATTATGATATACAGTATAAATAATGCTCTGTTGTCAGGCTGTTTTCTATTCTATCCCATCTTGGATCCATCCATCTTGGACACAGCGATGGATAAATTTCTAAGCTCTATAACAATTGACACTGATAGATTGTATTGTGCCAGAATTTTCTGAGCAACGCACCCTGGCTAGTTTAATAAAAAAATTTTAAACTGTCAATAAATTCCTTATAAATTACAATTTATAATTATTCATAACTTTATATTATTAATTATAAATTAAATTAAATTATAAAAATTTGATCACGGACGAATTCGCTGGACCGACATTTCGATGATGCTCCGAATATATGTTACTAAATTTATCCTGTGGCGCCATCTGAATCATAATATTTAAGTGATAATTTCTTTTTCATTTAATAATTTGGAACATCAATCGAATAATACTTACCGGTATATTGGGAGATTCGGGTTGAGTTTCGAGGAGGGTATGATTCCACATAGGAATATATTTGGGCTTAGGTGGCAAAATTGGCGAGAAGTCCAGCGTGCAATATTGACCCTTGAATTTCCTTCGGGATTTCCGAAGTTCTATGTTCAAACATTGTTCGTAGGAACCAATTAAGGCTAAAGATCCTTTTAACAGACCGGGGGTAGGCTTTCCCATGGCGTCTACCACTAAAACAAAATCGAAAAAATTAATAACTAAAGACAAATAATATTCGATAAAAACGTTTAAAATTGTTTTAATGTTTCATAATTTCAAATTAATATTTATCGATGACTTTAATCTAGTCCGAGATAAAATAACTAAAATTTAAATTTACTTTTCGTATGTAAAGATGGTGTTTTAATTTCGATAAAATATTATTAACATTTTTTATATATTTAATTAATACCAGCCAGAACCGGCTGTAGATTTTCTGCCTTCCCAACCAAACAAAATCGATAAAATTTGAATTTTTTTTGGCTAAAATACCCTGGAAAATGTATCATTACCTCGATCACCACACTCGACCATCATCGACAGTAAGGCCACCCAGTCAAAAAACACGACGATTGATTGGCTTCTAACTAATTTGGTAGTCGAGGTCCCAATATAAAACTATGCTCCAACTTTTTCATATTATAATAGCTATTTTAATAATAAAAAAATTATATAAATAACAATAAACGATGACAGGATAATTTTTTATTTTGTACGAAAATTAACTATTATAATAGGAACATTTTTGGAGCATAATTTTCTACCCGCCATTAATGAGACTACGCGCGTTTAAATTAATATATAGGACATTATTATTTTAAAAATTACCCAATTAAACCGTACCAGGCCGAGGCAGGTCGTACATAGAGACGACGGTGTCAGAAATCACCATACAATTTCATCCCTCCGAATGGCCACGCTCGGCTTTTGTAAAAATTCATTTTTTAGTTGATTGGCCACGTGGCCAGACCCTGGTTCGATTGTCCCCCCCGAAAACTCCCTCCTCTAGTAAACATCCGGCGGCCGGTCACTTAGTCGCCATTGATGGGAAAGTGGCGTCATCTGTTGATGCGAAAAAATTTTGTTTAACGAATAATTTTTTTTTTATTTCCATTCAAAGGTTCGACTGTTATTTAAGGATCTGTAGACGTCAGTCGCGGTTTAATAGCGATTCTAGAAAACATAATGGCGCTACTTTCAAAATGTATGTTCCTCCTTATTTTGGAACGATTAATAATAATAGATACGGGATTAAAAACAGTATATGATATAGAAAACATCTTCGTCGGGCTAATTTCTATGTAGAATTTTGTAAAAATTATCAAAATTGTTCCATAATTATTACGGAAAAATGTCGACGTTTGATACTTAATGCCGAAGGATAGAGTTAATTGATGTACGATGGAGATGGTGTTCCGAGGCTCGTCCGCCGTTAAATTTTATAAAAAATTAATAAGTAGTTCGGGATAATTATATTAAAAGAGTATTTCGGAAATTTGAATGCCATCCATTTTCGAATGATTGGAGAACGAAGGTTAAGTGAGGCAGACGGAAGACAGCGTTGGTCAGTCTTCCTCTACTTGAAAAAGTAGACCGAAAATCTTTGTGTAGCTTTACACGTTTTGATCTGTATATTCATTGATTTATCCGTTTTCTTATTCGTAGATACCTGTAAGAAACGGCAGTCGCTAAAAGTTCTAGAATTCATCACTGTCAGTAAATACTACGACCGTATATACAGTATATATGGCTATATTACCCGACAAAACTGGTTTAATGGCATATTTTTTAATTTATCCGTTTCGTTCTTTGAGATAAATGTTAAAAGAGTAATGTTAATACCGAAATTAATAACATTTATTATTAACATTGTTATTATTCTTTAAATATTTAACCAAAAATTGTAGCGGCGGATAATTAGATTGAGCCGATTAAATGTTAAAACAAATGTGTTTTTTATCTTTGTAATTAATTGAAAAACTATTATACCCTTCTGAGCGTGAAATATTAAAATATTATACCGCACACAGTTTTAAATGTTTAAAAAAAAAGGTACAAAAAGACTAAGTAAAATATTCTGGGAATCTCACTCAACCGGAGGCTTCACTCTTCTTAAACGTAAACAAATTCTGTAATAATTTATTCGGTAGATAGTTCGATATAGCCAATCGGGAAGCGTGGCAGTGATTCTAGTAAGTCGAGTGTAGTAATTAATGATCGATTGTTATTACCAGAGTCATTGCTCCCGAAATTCTAACTTTGTAACTTGATCCTAAGTTAAATATTATTAATCTGACAATTATATTCGAGAAAGGTATTCACTCGGACGTCGCTTGCCAAATTTCAAAATTCAAATCCAATTATTAAAAGAACGAGATCGGTTTAAATATGGCAAAAATTGTCAAAAAAAAAACATCTTTTTCATCATCGCCTCCTTTGGCCATCTTGTCTCCTTGCCGAAATCTTGGTCGTTCGAGCGATATTCACCAAATTTGGGATATAAATATTTCTTAGATTATTTGAGTCCCGTGAATATTTTGGCACAATCGGGTTAAAATAAAGGCAGTTTCCCATAGTTGTGCCAAATTTAGAATAAAAGCGAGTCCTAGCAATTAAAATCTTCCTAAAAATTTTGGCCAACTGGGCTAAGTCTAAAAGATGCGAAAAATGATGATTTTCTTCTCTAGAAATAGCTCTATACGTTACATCAATCTGAAAACTTCCTTGACAGAACAGCCATGTTTGTGATAACTCGACGGCGCATATCTTCTCTGATCTCGTTACACGCATGCGTGATCAGTGCTGGAGATTCCATTATTGCTCGCGGTTTTTTCGGAAAGATTTTTTTCTTCAGAATTTCCAAAAAAAAGTAGTCATACGGTTTAAATCAGGACTATTCCGGGCCAGTTCTGTCCAGATGATAATTGATTGGGAAAACAAATTTGAGATCACATGCGAGTCGGAAATATGGAGAAAGTCCAAAAAAACATTGGCTGTGTGCGGCCTGTTCCAATCTTGCACTCACCATGGGGTATATAAAGGCCAACCTATGTGTTCTGTGGAATATGCACTATTGTCTGTCGGCACTCCTCCACGCGAGTCGGAAATATGGAGAAAGTCTAAAAAAACATTGGCTGTGTGCGGCCTGGTTCCAATCTTGCACTCACCATGGGGAATATAAAGGCCAACCTATGTGTTCTGTGGAATATGCACTATTGTCTGTCGGCACTCCTCTCCAACAGTCAACCATCATTATTTAACTGCTCATAAATTCATGTGTTGTTTCGAATGAAGGCGCCCATCCTTCAAAAATGGATACGAAGTTATTTCTGTGTGGCTATAACACTTCTTATTTCCGCCAAAAAAACAAATTATTTTTGTGCGTTGTTCTACAGTCAGTCTTCTTTTATCAGCCATTTTGCCAATTCGCGGTGCTGACGAAGAGTGATGGTGTTTTTTTTGTTCACAGAAATGCCACTTTCCATTCTATTAGAACACTACGTGAAGGACCGAAACAAGCTCTTCCACAGGCTGCCCACGCCGCGGAGGGGTCAGCCGGATGGTGAGGGCGGGGATCGACTGGCCGGACCCGGACCCCATGATAAACATTTTCAAGGAATGGGACCCAACACTCGAATATGGGTACTGCAGAGTGGAAAGCCAAAACGTTTCCACCCGGCCAATCCGGCCGACAAGGAAGAGTGATAGTTAATCTCGAAAAATGAAACTCCAGAATCACATGTTGGTCACGCTGGCAACCAGATTGCTTTTTTGACATCAAATGAGCTTTTTTTTTGGATTTTTTTTAGTCATGGCGTTAGAATTTTTTTTAAACATTTTGGCATTTTTTCTGACTTTTTTTTGTTTATTGGCATTATATAAAATCTTTTAATTTTTTTCGAGGGTATAGTAACGAATTAAAATTCTGTAGAACTATAGTCTTTTATTTAGTTATTGAACAATAAAATTTTATTCGCTTTTCAGTCTTTAATTTTATTTCTTTAAAGCACTATACAAGTAGTCCTTTTCTGTCAAATATATACAGCCACGTGACACCAACCGGTTGCCGACTGCAAATATAGCGTGTTGTTGCCCGCTTAATGTAGCAAACAAATGTATGTGGCCCGGGGAAAAAAAAAGGTTGAGAACCGTTCGAGGGTATAGTAACGAATTAAAATTCTGTAGAACTACAGTCTTTTATTTAGTTATTGAACAATAAAATTTTATTCGCTTTTCAATCTTTAATTTTATTTCTTTAAAGCACTATACAAGTAGTCCTTTTCTGTCAAATATATACAGCCACGTGACACCAACCGGTTGCCGACTGCAAATATAGCGTGTTGTTGCCCGCTTAATGTAGCAAACAAATGTATGTGGCCCGGGGAAAAAAAAAGGTTGAGAACCGCTGATCTAAATAATGGACGGCATTTCATCAAAAACAACTAAAAAATAAACCAAATACTGTACATATTTGAATATTCGTTAAAATTTAGATGTGGCTACTCGAGTGACCATTTAAGTTTCGGTTTTTTTGGCATATTTTACGCCCCTTTCCAATCAGGGAGATTACTAAGGGTCGGGGTCAGTTCCAACCACGTGCTGCACCACACCCGTGGAGGGGGCCGGATGGTGAAGGACGAGGATCAGCGGGCCGGGTCCAGTACACCGAAAAAATCCTGGACCAGACCCGGGTCCTCCTAAGTGGCACGCTAACGCGTTACCACTCGGCCATCCGGCCGCGGATAAGGTAGATTAGATCCGACATATCCAGTACAGTATCCGTGTCTTCGGATAATATAAAAATAATAATAAGCTGGAAACGGTAGGGTTTAGAACCAGAAAACTTGGAAAGCGTACATTAGAAAATATCGTAAAATAATTTAAAAAATATTATATAAAATATAGAAGGAAGTCCTGTGGCGTGGTGATGGGGCGGAATGTAAGAAATTATATTATTATCCGTTTTATTCTCGATTTTTAGGTAATTTTTACTACCAGAGCTGCCAACCATATGTAGTGTATCAGAATTAAAACTAGTATTTTTATCTTACATTTTCTGTGACCAAAGTTTATTTGGATAATTTAAAATTAATTTCTATAAGAACTTAAACGATAAAAGGGCATGTTCTATTCGATAAAACGAAATAATCTTTCACTCGGCCTCGGCCTATTAAAATGCGTGTTATTATTTTTAAAATCAGAGCCGGTGGAAGCGGGTCTGCGGGGCCAACACGCTGGCCCGCCGAAAGTGGGGGCTGTTTCGAAGTGTTAATATAAAGTTTTCATTCTTATAAATAAATTGTCATGGGCGATCCCCCAATGTTGAGGGCTCGCCATTTTCAGTTTTGCAAGCGGGGACGTGCAGTCTAGCGCCGGCTCTTCTTATAACTGGAAACTTTATCGGGAAAAGTATTTCTAGCCTCCGAATTCCAAAAATTGAATAACACGTATTTTGATAATTTTTTTCTTAATGATTATATGTTTACCTCACTTTCCTTAAAAAAAGAAAGAAAAGTTGATAGGATGGTCAGGATGTGCCCTTTTGTATTAACCTTTGAGAATGTTAAATTTTTATGAAAATTAGCTGGGATGTTCCGGCACGAAAGGTGACCTGACCGAGGCGAGTTTTTAACGTAATAAGTTTGACCTCTTAGTATCCTGGGAGTGGGAAGAGCTAGAACTATAGAAAAGGAAAAAACAGCGTCAGAAAACGATCGAAATTTAAAATTTTAATACATTTTGAAATATATTTTTATGTAATTCACCAACCACCATTTGAAGTTAATCTCGACACTACTTTATGCGGTAGTCGGGTATAGTCCATCATTTCTACACAACAGATGTATAAGGAAATATGTAAGATAGACAACAAATTCTTTCTAAACCGCTCGTTTGAAGACTGTATTGCGTATCGTCCTCGACCTATTTTGAATATTTTGTTTATATAACGAAATTTTTACCTTTTCTTGGCATTTTTATTAGTTTACGTCTTATCGATAATTTATAACTACAAACGGACGATAAAGCTAACTTTAAATTATTATTCGAGACGATACAAATGCCCTTAAAATCTCTACTTTCGAGGCTAAAGGCGTATAGTGTAAGCGCGGCAGATTTTTATATTAATTATAAAACATATTATCCCTTATAGATATAAATACTGTCTCCATCGCTACATAGGTATTACGAGTTTAGCTATTTTTTTTTTTTTTAGGAATTATTTTATTTTTTATATAAAATATAAAATTAAAAATTATTATTTTTATTTTAATTATTTTATTTTTTTTAATTTTTATTCGATATTTATCAACCTGTGACTGTACCGGCAAAATATCTCGGAGTATTTACCTATTAATTCCGAGACTTTTAGTTCGATCTCGTTACTAGATGGCGTCCTTATAAATTTCAAAACGTCATTACGTTGGAGGAAAGTTTATCGCTCACCCGTTGACATTGAACTAATTTGGAAGTTTGTTTTTTGGAAACTAAAAAAATAGATATCTCGTAACCGTGTTTAGGTAATTAGAGATAAAAGGTGTGGAAAAAATTTTCTTACGTGCTCTTTCTACTATGGTCGGGATTGAAAATGGGGCAAAATGGTAGACTATCTATCCGCTGGTAGAAGATGTGTCGCGACGCATGCGGCTGCGCGGCATACTGTATGTCGCTACGTCCTATACGGCAGCCTATATAGCGTGCTTTTTTAATAAATATGTATCGACTAACACGAATCTTTAAACCAAAAATTCGTGTTAATCGATCTCTATATCGTGTTCTGGGACGCATGTGTATATACATTAAAAAACCTGCTATATAGGCGACGCCGCGTCAATATGCGACGCGAAACGTCTACCACCAGCGGGTAATCTACCATTTAGCCTACATACATATTGGCATTTTCTCGAACGAGAATTCTTACCATACTATCTGGTCAGTAGAGTAGCTGACGGTCAGCAGACCCCGCGATGCGGGGGGCCCCAACTCACCCTGAAAAAAAATCTCTAAGACCCAAACAAACAATCCCCAATAACCTCGATTTTAACGCGGAACAGTTAAACCTATTTAACACAGGGCGTCGGAAAATCTCTAAGACCCAAACAAACAATCCGCAATAACCTCGATTTTAACGCGGAACAGTTAAACCTATTTAACACAGGGCGTCGGCGTTCGTTAGCTGGAACTCTAAAACTTAATTAGCGCTAATTTACAGTTTATGTACTGTTTTCAATACATTTTTTATGTTTCCGGGTGCAGCGATTGTTTGATTAAAGCGCTACAGTAATGCACGCTCTCGAAAGTGGCGAGCTACCACAAAATTGAATCAATAACACTCTTCCAATGTTGTGAAAGCTAAAAATTCATGTTTAAACAAGCTGACGCTCTCGAAAGTGGCGAGCTACCACAAACTAAGCTAGTACATATTCTTTATTTGAATCAATAACACTCTTCCAATGTTGTGAAAGCTAAAAATTCATGTTTAAACAAGCTGAGACATGTTTGAACAGGTACAAGTATAAAAAATGACATTATTTTTGAGATGAAGGGCCGGGTAAGAAATCTAAATGGGTCCATTTCGAAGCATTGGAATTTTTAACGGACGTTATGGAACCGAGGATCACCATTAGCAGCATTCCAGATTTAACACTGTTGAAAAGTCAGAAGAAGAAAATCTATACGACACAAGTTTAAAATCTAGACACATAGAACAAGTAAATCAACATAGAACAAGTAAATCAAATTACGCGTTAGGCTTTTTTTGTGTCGACATCCTTATAAATAAACGTTGACACCCAGAGTTACAGGGTTTTGATCGTTTATGAACAGGTACAAGTATAAAAAATGACATTATTTTTGAGATGAAGGGCCGGGTAAGAAATCTAAATGGGTCCATTTCGAAGCATTGGAATTTTTAACGGACGTTATGGAACCGAGGATCACCATTAGCAGCATTCCAGATTTAACACTGATGAAAAGTGAGAAGAAGAACATCTATACGACACAAGTTTAAAATCTTATACATAGAACAAGTAAATCAAATTACGCGTTAGGCTTTTTTTACGTCGACATCCTTATAAATAAACGTTGACACCCAGAGTTACAGGGTTTTGATCGTTTATGTTTAAGCAAATTATTTTTACGCCGATATTTATTATAAATGTACGTGGGACGCCCCGCGTTACAGAGTTTAGATAGCGTTTGAAATAAATTATATCGATAAATTAAAAAGAGGGGGGGGCCTCCATCGACATTTTGGCTGGGCCTCTCAGTTTTCAGCTACGCTGTTATATCGGGTAGGTTATTATTTACGCCGAAGTATATTATAATTTAACCAGTTTTTAGCTCGACCGACTGGATAAATAGTTATTATAATCCATCGACCCATGGAATAAATTGGGGGGGCCTCTCAGTTTTCAGCTACGTCATTGTATCGGGTAGGTTATTATTTACGCCGAAGTATATTATAATTTAGCTCGACCGACTGGATAAATAGTTATTATAATCCATCGACCCATGGAATAAATTGGCCATTTAGCCGGGCCCGTACTCTAAATCCATTCTAATGGAATCCAGAATGGATTTTATAAACATCGATATTCTCGGACCAATCAGCTAAAACTTAATTACGTATAAGAGTCTAATAATAATAATAATAATAATAATACAGGAAATTAAATTTTTTTAATGATAATTTTAGAGAGCCTGTATACAGTGCGAGAATGCGTGGGGAAGAGAGATTTTATATAAAGTACAAATTTTATCGGTACGTTTTAAGACGAAATTTCTTTAGAACCACTGACAGACAATACAGAATTATCGGTAACGACACTAAACAATATTTTATACGCAATATTAACAAAGAAAATCGAGGTTTAAACACCTACAGTTGGAGAATTGATAAAAATAAAAGAAAAAATTAACAATAAAATGTTTTATTTATTTTGGATATTGGACGTATAAAGTAGACTTTTCCAATTTCAATTACCAGATTAAATACGGCGTGTAAATGGTATAATTAAATTAAAATTAAACGGTTAGAATGGCATTAAAAAAATAAAGCGCCACCTTAGCCAAGGGCGCCACCTTATCAAAATTTCGAATAACGGAATAAATTGGATTAACTGGAGCCAGGAAGAGAGGCATTTAGGTCATTCGGTTCACATTTTACGGTTTAAAATTTCCCAAATAAAATGTCCGAGGGATGTTTATCCGCCCGTCTAATTATGCACGGAAAACCGGGCCACCGTCGGTTGGCTCCGAATTAATTAGCCACGGACGGGTACCATTGGGGCCAAATTTATTTAAATCATACTTAGGATTTCGCTTTCGTTAGTAAGTTATAGCCAAAGTAGTTAGCTAGCGTTTGGGTGGTATTACATACCCCCAAACGCCTACCTAACTACTTTGGCTAATTTCTCCGGTTTTATATATCAAACTTTTATTTCATTATTCCCGTCCGGCCTAGAAATTAAAAGTATCTCCGGCACTGCCATCGACGGAGTTCTCGTATGTTACCAAATCCGACTTCAGAAATTCGAAATTTGACCAATGGGAAACTGGCTGACCAATGACGACGCGTTCAGTCTAAAAATAATGGCGGGTGAAAATTAAAATAAAGAAAAATATTTACGAAAAATTATTATATTCAGTGGCATTTTTCGATCGGAAGCTAAATATTTTTTAGATAGTAAACCGTGGCTACATCCAAATTTTTAACAATTTCGAAAAAGTTTTTAACTAAAATTGACGTTTTGAAGTTTCAGTAAAACGAGTAAACAAAAATAATTTGATACAAACGTGTTCATTCATGGCCTTTCGGTGTTTACTAATAGAGGCCGACGTGTCGCTCCCCAACCTCTCAGTAAAACGAGTAAACAAAAATAATTTGATACAAGCGTGTTCATTCATGGCCTTTCGGTGTTTACTAATAGAGGCCGACGTGTCGCTCCCCAACCGAATTTCCGCGGGTGAGAATCGACGTTTTCCGTGATGGGGGGCCGCCTGTCGGAACTAGGCCCTAACCGTTATTCAGCCACCCATCGGTGGGTTAAATGGACCACCGAGAAAGGGTTTCTCCTAAGAACGATCGGAGTGGGCGAGGACGGGTCGACTAAAAGTACAATTTTTGAATAGCCGGAGGGCCTGGTTTGTCGACTCCTTTCTGTCTATATCAGGGGTCGGCAAACTGCGGCTGGCCAACCACACGCGGCTCTTTGGGTACGTACGTGTGGCTCCGAAGTAAAATTGAAAATGAAAATAAAGCTACCGTAGTGCCCTACTTAGAATCGCGCCTTAAATTTTCCTTACTTGTAAAAAATATTTATGGCTCTCGAATAATTTTTAAATTTTTGTGAGGGACAGATTTGCCTCTTCCGTCTCAAAAGTTGGCCGATCCCTGGATGGCGCGAGACGAAAGGAGAGGGGTGCGATAGGCAGCGCGTGTTTTGGGGACCTACGTACTTTAGAAAGCTTTATCGGACGGAGCGAATGGTGGGGTGGGCCACCCGGGATAAAGAGGAATAAAACTTACTTTGCCAAGCCCATAGTTTGGTCTGTTTGAGATCGAAGACCAGCTGCATCAGACTGCCGGTGCATCGGCCCGACAGGTCGAGTCGACGTCGCCCTCCGGTGATTTCGGGCAGAGCCCTTTTTATTATCTCGTCCACCACTTTCTTCAGCAGCCGTTGAAGAGATTCCCAGGTTTGGTGGCCGTCGGCCTCCTCTTCTAGCGTCCGATTGGGGGAGGGGGTCTGGCCGTCGGCGCCGGCGCGCAGCAACCAGAGCAGCAGCAGCAGCATCCCCGAACGGGTTAACTCTTTCATGTCGATTCGAGTAGTGACGACCGGCCGGCTGTTACGCCGCTCCCGATGGGAATAGCCAACCGCGCGTCTCGAATAAATCCCTTCAAGGTCGCCCTTTTTTCCGCTTTTTACTCCGCGTAACTCTCGTTTCGTCACTAATCTAACTCGGTTTTTAACGTAATAATCGCGATCGACCAAAATATCTCGAAGGCCGCTAAAAAAATCGCGTCGGTTACCTTCTGACGTAATTTTATATAATTATTTTTCTGGCCGTGGCGCCTCGGGTCGTAACCATCGATGTTATTTTATTATTAAAAAATGCGTCTCCCAGGATACGTTTTTGCCAAGATTGAGTGTTAAAATTCGAACAATTACGGAAAATATAATTATATTCGCTCCGTAGAATTTTTGAAATTTGATAAAATACCCGGTGCGCGTCCGTACATGCGGAAATATTACTTTTCTTCACCCGATTTACATATCGGTATGCCGGATATAAAGGACACTATGTCCATTTTTTTCGATATTGGAGTAACGCTCTTTCGTTACACCGAACAGAGGTATAGGGTACCTATTTCAATAAATAACAGAGATATTCGGAGGTAAACGGCACTACGTCTACAAACTTTTTTTAATCTATTTTAAATTTCAAAAATAATAAACCTTAAAATCTATAGTATTATAATTTAAAACTCCAAAAAGTATTCATTAACGAGCGAGCTGGAACTAAAAAATCACAAAAAAAAAACTTTAAATCGCTCTCCCGTAAAATTTCGCTTTTATGACACGATGCCCTTTACAATAGTCGAAAAAGTATTCATTAACGAGCGAGCTGGAACTAAAGAATCACAAAAAAAACTTTAAATCGCTCTCCCGTAAAATTTCGCTTTTATGACACGATGCCCTTTACATACGCCATACAGATATATTTTTATATATATATCCGATATTTTTATACAAAAATATACGGTGGCGCCCAGGCGTGAGTATGGAAAAGCCGGACGAGTAGGATAAAATGGTCGATTCGGTAAGGGATCCGGCATATATATATATCCGATGGTGGCGCCCAACCGTGAGTATGGAAAAGCCGGACGAGTAGGATAAAATGGTCGATTCGGTAAGGGATCCGGCGAAAAATTAGCCTGGAAGAGCCCGGAAAATCGTTCCGACCGGCGCTTTACGGTGGTTTAAAGTTATTAGAGTAGATCCGTGCCGACGAAAGTAATTAATTAAGAGAATCTCTGGCCCACCAGCGCCTTTTTTTCTCTTTTTCCATTACCGGACGAAACTTACCATCAAGTATCATAGAATAATAATCATCCGTACTCGTTATTATAATGGTGGGGCGTAGGTTCCCGGTTGTTTTGGCAACTACGAGTATATTGCTCCATCGATTGTTTTTCCGTAGTGTGGTGGCGTTATACTGTTTTGTTTTTAAACTGTGGCCGTACGGAAATTGAATCTTTTCCGAGGTCTATCGATCACGCGAGAGATCCACAGCTAATAAATGCCTTATTATTCTGGATACGGGCTGGTTAATGTAATTGTTGACCAAACATTCCGGGAATATTTTGGTGGAATAAATTTTATTCGCCTTAATTCCAAACTCGCCTATTAAATATTTGATTATTCTGTCTGGGGACCAGAATATTACCGGTTGTTCTTTACTTTTGTTTGTTTATTTTTTTTTCGAAAGATATACAGATATCCCGGATCGATATCGAACCGAGATAAAGCTTAATGTCGGCTCCTAGACACCTCCTAACGGTGTTTCATCCTTTTAAACTCGACTATAATTGCGATTACTGTATAAAAATATCTTAAAATTTTGTGGTAAAATTGTTTTAAAATAAGTCCGATGGTATTTTTAATAAATAATTGATAAAAATTTATGATTTTTGGAGAGGAAGGGAGAGCTTTTCGGGCCAGGAACTTTATTTTCCTTACTTTCACCTCTCGGCCTGGGAAAGCTACCTGGGGTGTCGGAAGAGAGAGCTGCAGATATTAAAAACCAACCGGGTAAAAGTTACCTAAGAAATGGCCATCCGGCCCCAGCGCCCCCTCTAGCATTTATGACGCCCGGACAGAAAGACAAATTGCCGCTCCTTAAGCATATACTTTTTAAAAAGATATAAGGCGGAATGGGGTAAGGGCGTAGTTGGGGAAGCGCATTTTCGGGCATTTTTTTTAAGCGAAATTTTGCTATTTGATGTGGTAGTAATCTACTACCAGTTAATATCGACATTGATAACGCGCGATGAATGACGCGATTCCAGTATTTACATCGATCTTTACATAAGCGTCGCGTCCGAACAGCGCGCACAACTTTGACAGGATCTTAAAAGTGCAATAATTCTTAAAATAACTTCGCATTAGGAGCTTTTTTTTATAAGTACGAAGAATATCGATTAAAGTTTACATTAAATAAACAATATTTTTTGATATTTCAAAATTTATCGAGAAAAATTCTGGTTAGTTCTGGCCCCGTAAATACTCTTACCTGGAGCGAGTGCGGATCAGCATCTTGGGTAATCGCGTATTAGGCTGCTCTAGCCTCATAACGCGTTCAGTTTTATTTTTTCGTGTTCTCTGGCCCCGTAAATATTGTTACCTGGAGCGAGTGCGGATCAGCATCTTGGGTAATCGCGTATTACGCTGCTCTAGCCTCATAACGCGTTTAGTTTTATTTTTTCGTGTTCTACATTTTAATTTGTTTAACTTCTTTTTCTAGCATATAACATGGTTGGCAGCTACATCAGAAAATCAGCAGGGGGCGATTATTCTGAAGAAACGAACGAAATGTGAACGTTGTCGAGATGAGATTGGTAAATGCAAAGATATCGATTAAAATTTTCGTATAAACCATTTTTTTTTCGATAAAAAGCATTTTGTCATATTAAATAACAAAATGTGCGCTTCGTTACTTTGAAAAGAAAGCAAAAAGTGATATAAAGTAAATAATGTGAGATGAGATGAAATAAAACAAAAATATAAAGTGATATAAGTGCGCAAGTTGTTACTAAACAATTTGTGTACTTACATCACTTTATATTTTTATTTTCACACAAGTTATTATTAAACAATTTGTGTACTTACATCACTTTATATTTTTGTTTTATTTCACTGTACACGCCTCTCATATTTCATTTCTTGTTTCATATTCAATCCTCGTTGTTTAACAAAGGATAACTCTAAAACGAAACCACCTATCTTAATGCGGTAAAAAGAATTTTATAGTAGATTTGTTCCTAAGTCTGCTCTGGCCAATTAGGGTGCGTAAATAAACTTCAAAGCCTTTTTATCTCGCGCGTACACTCGGTAAGAGTACGTGCGAGTTAAAAACTGAAGAGTGTACGTGCCAGTTAACCCCGTTTCGGGTTAAGCGTGGAGTAGCTGACATTTTGTACGATCTTGTAGCAAATTTAACATTTTCGAGGATGAATTATACGGTAATAGCTGCGCCATGAGATTGTTAACCATCCTGTTAAATATTTATACGGTAGGCGTTTAAAGTCCAAGTTGGCACTTAGCCCACTCCACCTTATCTTTTAAATAAAAATTAAATGGTAATCGTCACCGACATATTAGCGAGAATAATGCGATTGTGTAACGAAATCGCCCTTTTATAATTAGAGGTAATAAACGAGTCGATGCGTGATATTCTTTGCCATTCCTGTTTCGAATAAGTTCGCGCAGCGCCCCGCGTGCTGTTCTACGCGTTGCGCGACTTATTGAACACGCCGCTCTTTTACGATTGTTTTCTTCGGAATTAAGGATGGCAAATATTTTTTAGCTTTTAGGCAAAAACAGTAATTACGAAATTGCGTGGTAATTTTTTAGCTAAAGAAAAAAATCGACAAATATAAATTTCGATTAATTAAGTATTTAACTCATAAATATTTTGTCATCTTCACAACCAAAATGCCGCCCCGGACAAACGTCCGGATTTTCCACCCCTATAGCGGGCCCTGTCCGGCCCGACGGATACGAACGAGATTATATAAGACAACTAGAGCGGCCGGAAAATGGAATAAAAAGAGAAATCTCGTCGTCCGTCCTCTTATCGTTGATATCCTTACTCGATTTTCACCAAATTTGCATACTCGCTTTTCCGCCATTATCCAAACTTTTAAGGAAACGTAAGCGATCGACGGATTAAAATTAGAATATGTAACCACGCGCTAAGGTGGGCCGAGGATGCTTTATTACATATAATTTGGTGGGATGTCATTTATTTTTACACCATTTTCATATAAGAAATTGGGATCTCGTTTCCGTTCGAGTAGCTACGCGGTAACCAATATCCTAATTTAATAATACCTAGTTGGCTTATTGTTTTACCCATTAGGTGTTTTCTACCGGACAGGTAATCACGCCTTATCCGCCGTAAATTAAAAAGATAATTTTGTATTTTATCTTTTAAAATTCGAAAAGACGACCCGCCATTCCAGGCTAATGGCGCCGAGCCATTTATGGTGGATTTAAAGGCCGACTTGGCCTATATCAATGATCAATATAGCACCGCCGCTAATTGGCTGTAGCGCCTATTTTTATTTGGTCGGTAATTATCCCATCGACGATAACATATTGAGCACGGGTGGCCAAGATTCGTGTCACTAAGAGCCATATCGGAGAATCTCAAATAGTTGAGAACCGCATCAGTTTTTTCGGGTAATCTTAACAGTGGTTTCAAAAACTGTTTATTATACTGAAGAGCGCAGTTTGACCACCTTGGGTAGTGCAAAGTGCCAAACTGCATTTGGGAGTATTTTTTTTATCAAGCCACGCATTTTCCCGATCACAGTCGGATGCGTAATTAGTTTCTAAGAAGTTACCGCAAATTCGGCCCGGTTGCTTAGAAAAATAAAAAAATCCAGCGAAAGAAAATAAAAAACTCTAGATTTTCCAAAGCTTAGCATTATTGTCGGTGGTTGGGAAAAGTGGAAAAAGCTTCCCAATTGGAGGATGTAGACAATCGATTCTTTCACCCCGTTATCTCTAGTATCGGATTATTTCTTATAGTATCGAACTTTCTTATTTCGGTCAGGTAATTCTGGAGAAAAAATCGTTTACTCGGTACAATCGACTCGCTATACCGACTTCACTTTTAGAAGTATTTGGGAATGAAGAACCAAAACTCGGAGAAGATAAGCTACTTAAATTTCCAGTATGGGAATAAAACGCTACCAGAAAGCGACTGCTAATATTTGTGCGTTTATTCCCGCCAAAATCGTCTGGGAATTGACTAGCATACAAAGCTACTACTAAACACCTGTCAGAACTTATTCATTAAGAAGAAAGATAGTAATACTCCTTTACGCAGCTGCTTATAATCATCGTCTAGAAACGGTTACATATATTATCGATAAGAAAAAAGTGGATTTTAATGTTAAGAACTCCTTTACATTTGGCCATTATCTAGTAACATCGATTGCACAATGGTTAGATTGATAAATTTAAATAATAAATTTAATCGATGGGAATATCATTTATTTAATTACCATAAGAATTTATATAATAATAATGTATTAAAAACACGTAATTTATACGAGAAGAGTCAGGCGTTTCGTATATATCAGATTTTTACATTTTTCCTGGTAGGATAGGTACCACCAGGAAAAGCTGTTTGAAAAATTACGTTGTCACCTTAACGATTTTTTGATTTGAATTTTTATATAACGCTTTTAGTCACCATCGTCACTCTCGTTTATTACGTCTCATATCCATGTCATATTTCTGAATTTCGAATCTAAATTATTATTATTTCGCTATTTTGACACTTATCCTCGACCTGGCTTAACCCAGTCATTAAGATCGTCTTATCCGCTGATCTTTTATCGTAAATTTTGAAGGTAAAAGGCCTAGGTATAATAAAAAATCGTCAAATTCGAATTCTGTACTTTGCGTGTTTTGTTCTCTAATAGTTTATTAGTTCTGGGAAAAGCTAACAGACAATAAAAGTCTTTACATAATAGTAGTAATGATAAAAATCTTTAGAACGAAAATACCAGTTGTCGGTAATTGTTTACTTGCGTAGCAAAGTATATTTACATAGTAAGAATGTTTTAAAAAAATTAAAGTTTTCCGTCACTTTTCCAGATATCGGTCTCCCATCAATAAATATATAATCGTCAAATTCGAATACTGTACTTTGCGTGTTTTGTTCTATAATTGTTAATTAGTTCTGGGAAAAGCTAACAGACAATAAAAGTCTTTACATAATAGTAGTAATGATAAAAATCTTTAGAACGAAAATACCATTTGTCGGTAATTGTTTACTTGCGTAGCCAAGTATATTTACATAGTAAGAATGTTTTAAAAAAAATTAAAGTTTTCCGTCACTTTTCCAGATATCGGTCTCCCATCAATAAATATATATATAAAACTGCATTTTGCATAAAATGGCTAAAAGTCAGTGGCATATTTTTGAACCGTTTATCCGGAGGAAAGTCCGACCTTTAAATCGACAAGTATTTTCTCGCTCTCGATAATCAGTACTAGACAGTCTCTACCTTAAAAACTATTTTAAAATTCAGTGTGAGTTTTATTTGGCCTGTTTAATAACCAAGGGTACAAATTTAATAATAGCCTCTTCCCAGTGAAAATCCGACCTTTAAATCGACAAGTATTTTCTCGCTCTCGATAATCAGTTCTAGACAATCTCTACCTTAAAAACTATTTTAAAATTCAGTGGGAGTTTTATTTGGCCTGTTTAATAACCAAGGGTACAAATTTAATAATAGCCTCTTCCCAGCTGATAAAAATCTTTAGAAAGAAAATACCATTTGTCGGTAATTGTTTACTTGCGTAGCCAAGTATATTTACATAGTAAGAATGTTTTAAAAAAAATTAAAGTTTTCCGTCACTTTTCCAGATATCGGTCTCCCATCAATAAATATATATATAAAACTGCATTTTGCATAAAATGGCTAAAAGTCAGTGGCATATTTTTGAACCGTTTATCCGGAGGAAAGTCCGACCTTTAAATCGACAAGTATTTTCTCGCTCTCGATAATCAGTACTAGACAGTCTCTACCTTAAAAACTATTTTAAAATTCAGTGTGAGTTTTATTTGGCCTGTTTAATAACCAAGGGTACAAATTTAATAATAGCCTCTTCCCAGTAATCGACGAAGGAAATTTATATTAAAAAAGACGTACTAGTGTTGGAAAAAACGATAAACGAACTATCCAAGGTCGCCGTCAAATTTTGACAACCAGGAAATATCTTAATTTATTTATATAAATTTCCATGTTTTTGATTGGTAATTTTTGCCATTGTAAGGAAAATACAATGGCCAAAATTTACGATAGCTAAATTATCAAATATATACAGTACGGGCGGCTCTAGAGCTTTTAGCGCCCGAGCGAAAATTTTTGTTGCGCTCCTTCAATTCGTTAGTTTTGATGATTAAACGATTAAACGGATGTTTTTTGCACATAATTGTGTCTTACTACAACAATAATAACGACAAAACACAAAATGCGCCATCGCCCTGAGCGGGCACTCCGCTCGATCATATGTTGAGCCGGCCCTGAATATATATATTTATATAATTACTTCGATATAACGCCTATAAAAGTAACGATATTTTATATACAATGTGACAGCCGTCTTAAGAATTTTAAAAGGCGCTAAATCGAGTTCTTTAACGTAAATAAGGCCGCTGGGTAGAAATGACTTCGACGATTTTACACTCGTATATCGTGTACCTGGCAGTCGTTGCTGCCTTACCTTCAGCTGAAACGAAATCAAATAAAACAATCGCGTAATAAATTAAGCAATTTTTCCATAAGAAACTGTTTAAATTGTTAGAATGCTTAAAATACGGTATACTTAACCTGCCCGGGGCTATTAATAAAATATATAAAAAACTATTGTGGCTAGTGCCAAAACTGATTTTTCTTCGAAACGATACGGCTATTCATCAATTTAAAATATATAATGAATTAATTTTAACATCGTGTTACAAAACTATATTTCAACATTATAAAAGTAATACAAAACTTTGACATTTCCCTCAATTGGTTGGCGGCATTGAATTTTTAATTTACGTAATCATCTACGTAAAACTTGAAGAAATATTGGAGAAACAGGATTAGTATCAAAGAAAGAATATGAAGCAATTTTTATAAGTATGCATTGTTGCGAAAGTAAGGCATATAAATGATTTTTCCTCTTTTATTATTATTTTTTCGAAATACGATTTGTTAATAATAATAATAATAATACATTTATATGTAATATTTGGCTATTTCAACTCTGTCCAATTAGCCATTTATTTTAAATATATTTTTTATGTTTCACCGGTTTAATTATAACTAGTGGTCAGAAATACATACCAGTTTAAGGAAAAATATAAAAATATAATTAGTAGAATTAGTTTTGTTACATGAATAAATTTACCATAAAAATTAACGAGAAATTAATTTTTTCCCCATTCAATTCAACACTTAAAATCGACGGTAGGGAAATTCTGTCAGAGCTGGCAACTCGTTTTGAGGCTGCACGTGCTTTCTGAAGAGGGAGGAGCGAAGTTGAAGGTTAGGCTTATATAGTGTACAGTATATAATTTAAATGTGCCGAGAATGAATCAATAGAAAAAGTTCTTGACCTATATGTTTTTCGAAAACCTATTAAACATCCATCTACGAATTAGGTCGGTCTTATGGTCCGATCTTACCTAATTATTAACTAGCTTAAATGCGCACAGTAAAATTTGCTAACAAACTGTCTAGTGAAGATAAAATACGCAACTTTTAGGGTGATTCTTTTTTAAAACACGATGGAACCGTCGATATCTGATTTTAAAAACTGCATATGAATTTTTCTTTATTCTAATAATATAAAATTATAATAGAATGTTTTTTTCAAGATAAATCTTTAATACAACACACTTGAACTTGTAAATATTTAACAAGTTCAAGAGAAGTGAAATGAAAAGTTCATTTCGCTTCCCTTGAACTTATGTAGGTACAATTGTCGCCATAATATACTTTGCAGTATACGACGCGACTTGCTTGATCGCTTAGAGGTGAAGTAAATTTTTACATGTGCCCGACTACGATGTAAAAATCGACTAACACGCATCTTTAGAATTCGTATTAGTTGATCTCTTTATCGTAGTTCAGGGAAGGCCAGGGTCCTTAGGGAAGGCATTTACAGTATATAAACATTAAAAAAAGCCTGTTACATAGGCGTCGCGACATACTTTCCACCAGTAGGTGCGAAAAATATCATTTTGCCAATTAGATTATATACCAAAAGTAAAACTTAGTAGTAAACTAAAATAAAAATTAAGTATATTATTTGATAAAAAGTATAGTATTTGAATTATTGGATTTTAAAATCTTATTAATGTAAATTCATTCGTTTATTCTTTTATTGAAAACTAAACTCCATTATGTATTGGCCATTTAGTGAAAATGTACTTTATGAGCTGCCATTTTTTCTTTGGGTGAGATTTCTCTAATCTCCTTAAATATAGCTTTCAATAAAGTTATATTTAATAATGATACAGAAATCTCATTCAATGTGATGATAGTAGCTGATAAACTATAATCTTGCCATACAGATTATATACCAATGCAGTATAACAATAAATTAGTTTTCAATCAACATGATAAATATTACACTGTAAATGTATGGTATTAAAATTAGAAATCTTATAAATGTTTTGCTTATCATGCAGTTATATTCTCAATTTACTCAATGGTTTTAAGAAGATACCTAGGAATTATTTTGGTAAGCTTCTTTTATACATTTATTATCTTTTATAATGTAGTCCTGTACTTCAAATGATGTTAAACTGCAAGAAACTATGCATTTTTACTTACTATTAATACATATATGGTAATGCTTTTGCCTTCTGTTCTCTTCAGCCATACTATAGCTCCAATGATAATGCAATGGAACACAGTAGTGGCTGAAGAGAACTATAGAAGGTTAAAAACTTTACTCTGTGTATATTGATAGTGAGTAATAAATATATTGACTTGCTTGACATGCTTATTTTCTTGTATAAAAAAATATTAGATTTTATTATAAAAATAAAACATAGAAAATATTTTAATATTGCTTTCGTGTTTTATTATGTAAGAATGTCCCTGAATCTGATGTGTTAAGTAATTGTTTTTTTGTTGACCTCCTTAAGTTTTATAGAAAATCATTATGAAATTAAGAAATTTTATCTTTTAATCTTTATTTTTTGAAAAACAAATTTGGCATAAATAGTTTATGAATTTCTTATATGTTCACTTAACACAGTTCTATGTTTGTTGTCTTCGTTGGTCGTCATCATCATCAATCATTTCATTATTGACTACTACAAATATGCGCAATTTCAAAAAATCGATGACCCGAATGTCTGAACCTCCCCTTGTAAGTGTTTCATTTTTGGGAGAAATATTCATCCAATTTTGATTTTTTTTTATAATGTTAAGAATTGAATGCTGAACAAGTTTGTAATTGAAATATTTTTACTATCTATTATTGTTTGAGATAGGATTTGCAAGTGTCCTCATTTGCATAATCAGCTCATTTGAAGATCACTTTTAGGTAGCCCACCCATGACTTCCTGTTTGTTGGCATTAACAGATTTTGGAAATCTATTATTATGTTTATCAAGTTATTTGGAAGGGTACAGCTTTTTTCTACCCTGTATATAGTTAGGTTTAACGGATAAAATAACAATTTGTGATTATTATAATTTCTGAGAAAGAGAGTTCTGCTGTGACCTTCCTGCACATATCTGAGAGAATTTTTGCCAGTGTTAAACACTAAACCATCTTCTGATTAAGTCTCAACTTAACCAATAGTTTGTCACAGTTCTATGTTTGTTGTCTTCGTTGGTCGTCATCATCATCAATCATTTCATTATTGCCATCATTCATCTTTGTTGTACACTGTCTCTGTTGGCTGCCCTCAATGGGATGAGTTGCTTCTCAACATTAAGCTTATGTAATTGATTCTTTGTTAACTTCTGAAAATTATATATTTCTTTTCTGTCTTTCCTCTGATTCTTCTGACTCACATGGAATTAACTTAGTATTTATGTGTGCTCTCTCTCTCTCTCTCTCTCTCTCTCTCTAAGCAGGAACTTTCTCACACTTCCAAACAAGGAACTAACAAACATGAAAAGTTCCTTGTTTATCATACTAATTAATTTTTATTAATTAATTAAATTATTTCTTTTTATTTTAATAATTTTTGTATTTAAGTTTTAACATAATTTTATAACTAAACAAAAATAAGGGACTGCTATTTGGGGGATCTGCAGGACCTCACATCATTCTCTGTGGAATATTATAAATTTTTCAAATGAGTATAAATTTTCCTATGTAAATTATTATTATTGTTGTTCATATTAATTATAATTTTTAATAATAATATAAATATTAAAATATATACAAATCTGCTTTTATTTTTAATTTGATCATAGATTTTTAAGAATAAATTTTAGTATTGCATTAATACATTTTTGAAATAATAATAAATTAGCAATTATTTATGTTGATATCAAAATATTAATTTTAAAAGTTTATTTTAAAGGAATACATAGAAAAACAAAAACAACAACAACAACAAGATGAAGAAGAAAAAGTTGAACGAGAACGTCGAGAGAAAGAAAAATTAGAACAATTAAAGAAAAAAGAAAAACATGAACAAAGTAAGAGAACTTTCAAATATTACTATTATGGAAATCATATTACAGGTATGCTTTGAAATACCAACATTCAATTTATGAACATTCATATTTGTGAATATGAAATTTAATTTTCAAATTTCATTAAATTTCAAAAACTCTTCAATAATTTTAAACAATATGATAATAGAATGTTGTAGCAACCAATATAATGTCAAATTATACAATTAGTGAACATATTATGGCAATATTTCAAGATGGCAGTGATTATATCAAAAGCTCACTTTATAATTGGAACTTTTTGTTCAAAGCTGTGAAATCAGAAACTTCTAATTAGTCCAGTTATGTGAGATTACTGAAAAACAAGATTTTTTTTTTATATGAAGATTCAACTATCCAACAAAATAATTACTATCTTTGGATATACAAGTAGGCCTCAATTAGTGCGAATAATGGGTTCCATGAATTTCTCGCACTATTCGAATTCTCAATGTTCGAAGTATTAACTATATGTAAAATATGGTAATTGGTTCTTGCTTTGTGAGATTCCGGCCATTAGCTAACTTCATAATGAATAACCACAATAAACTTAACACTAACTGTTTAAGAAATAAAAGGTTCCGGCCATTAGCCAACCTCACGATGAATAACCACAATACTAACTTCCGGCCATTAGCCAACCTCACGATGAAAAACTATAATACTGACTGTACAAGAAATTTGCCATTTTAGCCAACCTCATGATGAATAACCACAATACTAATTGTTTAAGCCATTAGTCAACTTCACAATGAATAACCAGAATACTAACTGTTTAAGAAATATTTATTTTCATATTTTCATTGTTGTCTAAATTAATAGACTACCAGGATTGCGTCTCAAACCATCATCACACCAATTAATAACCTACCAGGAATTGCATCTCATACCATCATCAAACCAACTGCCAAATCGTCACAGGAATTGCGTCTCATATCATCATCAAACCAACCGCCAAATCAAAAGGAATTATGTTGTTTCATACCATCATCAAGCCAACCGCCGAATTATCGTGACCACTTTTAAATCATATCATCATCAAACCAACCGCCAAATCAAAACCAAAATAGCGAATTCATACCATCATCAAACTCAACTGCCAAATCAAAACCAAAAAAGCAAATCGAAAGCAGAAGTTTAGCACCGCTTTTATGTCGCTCAATCACATCCATTTTTTGCTGTAGCGTAATCACCTTGATATTCTTTTTTTCGTTTCCTGTTTTATCGTCAAAAGTGTTCTTCCTTTTATTTTTTTTTTTGTTTCCTGTTTTATCATCAAAAGTGTTCTTCCTTTTATCTCTTTTTTTTCGTTTCCTGTTTTATCGTCAGAAGTGTTCTTCCTTTTATGTTCTAGCGTAATCACTAACCTCTTCTTTTTTGTTTCCTGTTTTATCATCAAAAGTGTTCTTCCTTTTATCATTTGATATTTTTTAAAAGGAAAATTCTGTACTATACTGTATGTATACGATAACAAAGCTGAATAATAGTAATATTGAATAGCTAATGGCAAAAAGTCCATCTTTCTGGTGTTTCACCCTTCAAAGCCAAGTGACTGATTAACATATATACGATGATAAAGCTGAATAATAGTAATGTTAAATAGTTAACAGCAAAAAACCCATCCTGTTAATGTTAAATAGCTAATGGCAAAAAGCCCATCTTTCTGGTGTTTCACCAAAGCCAAGTGACAAAAAAAAGCCCATCTTTCTGGTGTTTCACCTCTTCAAAGCCAAGTGACTGCCATCTTTCTGGTGTTTCACCCCTTCAAAGCCAAGTGACTGTTCTTGCTACTCCTTGTCTGGTTTTACTAACTGAAAATTAACATTAATTTGTTAATTGATGTCGTAAAAGGGGACGGACATTTGTTAGTAAGACTGGTAGTCTATGCTTACAACTCGCATTAATTGAATATTTGCTTGCACTAACTGAAAAAAAGGTATCTTTTTATAAGTCGGCATTAATTGAATATTTGCTCGCACTAACTGAAAAATGGTATCAATTTTATAAGTCGCGCATTAATCAAATATTTGCTCGCACTAACTGAAAAATGGTATCAATTTTATAAGTCGCGAATATTTGCTCACACTAACTGAAAAACAGTATCATTTTTGTAAGTCGCACTAACAAATTAAAACTCACACTAATCGAGGCCTACCTATAGTTGCTTGACAAATTTAATAAATATGTGTATTATTCAAACTCGCACTAATCAAGGCCTACCTGTATATCAGATTTGAATTCGCACTAATCGAGGCCTACCTGTACATAAGATCGGAAGAGCGTCGTGTAAACTAATCGAGGCCTACCTGCAGCTGGTCTTCTGAATAAAACAAGCCATAAATGAAAAAATCTGACCATATTTTCAAAAAAATCAACAAAAACAAAAAAAGTATGCAAATTTTGGCTAATAAATATTAAGATATGCAATTATTTCAAAATTTACATAAATTTATTGAAACATTGCCAATCATAATCAACATTTTACTAGGGGATTTATGCGATCCAAATAATCCTAAACCAGCCAAACTTCCCCAAGCGGTTTATTTTTAAATTAACTGCCAAATTAATAATTATTTTTAATTTACGCTATGGTGCCACCATCTGTCGGATTAATAATTAATAATTTAAATTTAGGCTAAGGTGGTGCCATCTATTATATAATAATTGAACTTTAATTTTTACTAATTTCCCGAAATAAAAAATTTGTTTTGTCCTGGAATCGAACCAGGGACTTCGGGTTACCCGAAGTCCCTGGCGTCGGGACGGTAACCCGAAGTCTCTGGTTCGATTCCAGGCCAAGGCAAATCAGGACAGTAACCCGAAGTCCCTGGTTCGATTCCAGGCCAAGGCAAATTTTTAATTTCGGGAAATTAGTTAAAATTAAAAAGTTCAATTATTAAATAATAGATGGCACCACCTTAGCCATAAATTTAAATTATTAATTATTAATTTGGCAGTTAATTCAAAAATAAACTGCTTGGGGAAGTTTGGCTGGTTTAGGATTATTTGAAACATTGCCATTATTATTGATAAAACATGTCAACAAATATAAATTATTTTCATTCTAATTTTTATTTTAATTTTTTTTACAAATTTTTGAATTATATTTAAAAACAAAAAATACAAAAATCATCTCAGCTTATACATAAACAGCTATAATATTTTTTACTTTGCTTTAAATGGACCTCTGATGGTTTACTTTAACATCACTCCCAATACCACACTTCATGTAATGTTATAGGCTTGACAAGAAAATCACAGGAAAGAGTGGCAACAATAAAACAAACAAAGTGCCACACCCCTTTTAATGGCAGATCTTTGTTTACATTAGAATTTTCTTATTTTTTAACAAAAATACAGCAAAAATGAAATAATAATTCAATGATTAATAAAAAATATTGCCTATTTTAATAGAATTAACAAAATTTAGGTATTATCTTAAGATTTTGTAGTTCATACTATAAAAAATTAATTTTTGGAAAAAATTTTTGTAATTAAATTTATTTCAACATACAATCTGAACAACATGAATACAGTAATCTAGAATTTAGAGAAGGAAAGGAAGAGAAAAACTAATTTTCCAAAAAATATTCAATCAAACAAATTTTCATAAACACTTTTATTTCAAACAAAGTTCAAAATACTTTTTGCTTTTTCTCACAAGATAATTAAAATATAATAGCACAAGTTCAAGTGAAAGATTGATATATTTATTTGCTAAAGATCTTTCAGCTTAAAAAAGTCATCTTCAGTAGCAATTAGTAAAAGAATTACAAATAGAACAAATATTACTTTGAATACAAGAACGTTTAAAATAGAATCATTAATAGATTTTGTTGTAAACGTTCTTATATTGAAATTAATACTTCATAAATGCTTTTTAAAATAAATTTTGACTCAAAAACATTTAGGAACCTTGGTCAGAAATTCATTCTACTCCTTTTTTGAAAACACTAAATATAACTGCAATAAACCAATTAGGATCAGCCAAATTGCAGTTGCAAAATTCTATTGTTTATTCCTGCTATGTATGGCATATGTCAATGGCCTCTGATGGTAAATAGTTCAGATGCTTATGCTGTCAATTGCATGCAAAAGGTTAAAATGGCCATAATTCTTATTAAATATGAAATTTAATAAGAATGTTGCATAGGCGATCCTGTCGTACAAATGACTTATAAAAGGTTGGCCACCCCTGGTCTAAAATATATGACATTTAAGTTCAAAAAGTTATATAATTATTCTTAAACACAAACATTTAAATAAATTAAATTACACAATTAGTTACCCTTATTATTAATGTATATTAATAATAAAAGTAATAATTTCAGGATATTAGTAAAAATTAAAGTTCAATTATTAAATAATAGATGGCGCCTCTTATTATTAATGTATATTACAGATTAGTTACCCTTATTATTAATGTATATTAATAATAAGAGTAATAATTTCAGGATATTAGTAAAAATTAAAGTTCAATTATTAAATAATAGATGGCACCATCTTAGCCTAAATTTAAATAAATAATTTTAATCCAACAGATGCTGGCACCACAGCATAAATTAAAAATAATTAATAATTTTGGCAGTTATTTGAAAAATAAACCGCTAGGGGGAAATTTGGCTTGATAGATTATTTTAACATATATGAGTTGAAATAATGTCTAGAATATTTTGAATCATTAAATAGACACATTTTTATCAGCAAATAGAGAGATGGTTATGACATCATTTGTATATATTCATTCATTATTTTTCAGATAACATAACAATGGAGGGATATTTTCTGGAAGATTATCATTTATTACTGAAGTTTGTTCTCTTCTTTTTTGAATGTACAGGCTTCAGCAATCATTGACTTGTTATAGTCATTTTCTTAACTCTTTTTGCTTTATCCCCACTTTTCAGTAATATCCATTTTATAGAATTTTTTTACTAGTGCTGTATTAATATTACTTTTAGTTGTATCTGTTTATATTCATTTAATCGTTTAGAGATCTGTTTGTTTTACCTAAAACAGAATCAGATGTGCAGACATACAGCCATAGCATTTTCAATTGAATAACCACACACAACATTCTAGAGTCTAAGAATAAGGAATTTAACATTACTATTACCCAAGAATACACATAAGTACATTTTTAAATATATGATGCTACAGAATAAAGTAAGTGCTCAACCTAGGCTCTGACCCAGTCCATAAACAGAGCCTGAAAATTTTTGGAACCAACAATTGACATTCCCTATTGAATATGACCTAACATTGAGTAAAATACAAAAGTTCTCTAAGGCATAAGTTGGGAGCAAGAATATTATATAAATATAAATCAACAATATATAATTATTTAGAAAGAAAGAGAGACAGTAAACAACCAGAAACAAAGTTTGATATTTATGTTATACTAATACAGGGTGGTCACTGAAAGACTGAATGATATAAAACAAAAATTACTTTTACAAACACATGCTTTTTAATTTTTTATTTCATTTTATTTGGAAATATAATTAATGGAGTTTTTCAGTATTGTGTGTGAAAAACAACATCCCACAAATGACCACCATTTTCCTGCTCACAAATACAGGGCTCTTTCCACAGCATTGATTGGAATAGGAATTATTCACTGGAATAGAAAAACTCAATGAATTTTACTTGTTGTTGGACATTATACATAGCCATTTTAATCTCCAAGGGATGGTCTATAACCTACAAAAAAAAGAAAAGAAAAAAAAAAAAGATCAAAAATGAACAAGTTATGACTTTTTCAAACCCTTCAGTCTTTCATTGGCCACCCTATACAAAATAATATGACTAATATCAATAAAGAATACATAGGCAAAACAACCAGATCTCTGGAGAGAGGATAAATGAACATAAACAGATCATAGCTCTAGGTAACATTAATTCAGACCTAGCAAAAAAATTCTATGAAATGGATATTACTGTAAAGTGAGATAAAGCAAAAATAGTTAAGAAAATGTCCACAATAATGGAGGCAATGTTGCTAAAGTTCTGCACATCCAAAAAAGAAAAGAAACTTCAGTAATAAATGATAATCTTTCAAAAAATATCCCTCCGTTATTGTTATGGTATCTGAAAAATAATGAATATATAAAATGACATCATAATTCTCTCTCTATTTGCTGATAAAAACATGAATCCACCTAATGATCTAAAATATCCTTCAAGATAGATATCACTTCAACTAATATAAATTGATAACAAATAAAATTAACTAATTGTATAATTTATTTAAAAAAATGTTTGTTTAAAAATAACTTTTGTAAATTTATATTGTTTGGAATTGAATATAGCTTGATAAAAGCTGAAAATAACAGATGTGATAGTGAAATGGGCAATTTGGCAACCCTGGAAATAGCAAGTTACATTAGGAATCAGAAAATGGGAGTGGTGCCATCTGGACAACAAACCTTTGCCATTGACCCTGCTAACGGTGTTCAGTGAGATGGTATTGTGGACCAGTGAACAACGTGCTTTTGCTGTGAAGGCGTTTTACAAAAACAATAACAGCTATGTTGCCGTACAGCATGTATTTCGTGCTTATTACAATATCGCACATCATACCCCAGTCTTGTTGACACATGCTATCAAAATGTGGGTACAGAACTTTGAGGAAACGAGTGATATGGTGAAAAAGAGGAGTGGAAGTGCAAAACACGTGTGCACACCAGAGAATGTTGCAAGAATGGAAGAAGTCTTCAGCCGAAGTCCCAGGTGTTCTGCACGCAAGCATGCAAGCAAGATCGAATTTGGGAGGAAGTTAATCGAATTCCAGTACCAGTCCTGCAAGATGTGATGTCTAACTTTCGTAAAAGACTTGGAATGTGTGTGAAGGAAAATGGGGACCACCTACATGATGTCATTTTCAAGTAATAGACATTTTGTGCCGTGACATGTCTGTGCAAGATGTGCAAGTTGTTCAGAAACATTCCTCACAAATTGCAAATATTGTAAATTCATGTTGTATTTCTTTATATTCTTAATATCACTGTGAATAAATTTGTATTGATGGTGGAGGTTTCAAAATCACCCGTTTCACTGCCACATCTGTTAACATTCCAAACATGTTTATTTAACATATACTTGGAATAACATTTTCAGTTTTAATAAGACAAGCTTTTTAATGGCAGAAAAGTTTATTTATTCAAATTAATAGTTGAACAAACAACCTTTTCTGCCATTAAAGAGTTTGTTTTCTATCATGATCTAGAATTACATTTTACTACATTGGAGAATATTTTTATGATTGTATTGAGAAAGATACTATCTTTTGTGTGTAAGAGGTAATTTCTAATGAGAATTCTGAAGAGGCACATAACAAATTACTGTATGACTGCAGCTGCTGCTCAGACAGTTTTCTGTTTCTTTCCAATTCATATTTCATTTGTGTTATTTAGTTCTAACAATTTCATAATTTTTTTCTTACCCTATTGCTATTACTGGTTATTTTTTTTTTAATATTGTTAGATTTAGAATTTGAAAATTTGTTTCTATATTAGGAAGATTATTTCTGATATAAATAAATTTTGTATTTTTGAAGAGCTAACCTCTGTTAATTAATTGTGATTATGAAGAATTTCAAGTTACAAAAAGAATTCCAATACAGTAGGGCCTCAACATTCGCGGATTCCATATTCACGGATTCGCTTATTCGCTGCCGACTTTCTTGTACAGCTTTTCAGCATTCGCGCTTTGCTTATTAGCGGTTTTCCCCATTCGAGGGAAAAATTTTTCTGTAAATTTTTTAATAAAAATTTCTGTATACAGTACGGTACAGTATTTATTTATATTAATATCACAATTTATTCTATTAGAAACACAAAAAGCTTTATTTAAGCACAAGTTCCTTAGACGCACAGTTCAAAAAAAAATTGCCGAATTACTGTAGTTTTTGCTTCGCCATCCGGGACTCTATGCTTTAGTTTTGGTCTTGATATCCGGGACTTTACGGTTATGCCCATGGTGGTTATGCCCGTATATTTTTTAATTCTATCGAGTGCTAGGATACATCTTCATGTCTGGAAAAAGGACAGCTAGTCAGAAGTCGACAACTTCCCATATTTGTAAGCATGCGAAATCGGTAATGACCCTTTCAAAGAAACTGGAAGTTCTCGATATGTTGCTAGAGGGAAAGGGTTACGCTGAAGTAGGTAGACTTTTTGGTGTAAATGAATCTACAGTTAGGTCGATAAAGAAAAAGGAAGATGCAATTAGGCATAACATAAAGAGTGGTACTCCATTATCATTGAAGCACACTTCCCAAATAAGAGATAAGAACATAGAGAAAACGGAAAAGGCTCTGTACTTGTGGATACCACCAGAACCAGAAGAATATGCTGATAAGTAAGGCTATAATAAAAGCCAAAGCCACAAAGCTCTATAAACGCTTTGCGGAATCTTCAGGTGATAATCCAAATAAATTTGTTGCAAGTAGCGGTTGGTTCGACAAATTCAGGAACCGTTATCGCTTTCACAACATTATACAGTATGTAACATACAACCGGTATGTACTGTACTTTAACTTTTTCTTCATTGTAATAATAATTTTAAATAAATATTAAAAGTAATTACACAGTACTATACATACTATTTATTGTTCCACATTAAGTTGATATACTCCAGCCCTCAACTCCCGTTTTCCCATATTGATCTTAACTTCAACTTTCGTGCCAATTTTCGAGAACGTAACCCCCGCGAATGTTGAGGCCCTACTGTATTAGAATACAAACGGAATAAAACAATTTTCTTTCCTGAGAACAATCCACATATAAATCTGATAGAGAAGTTGTAAGTAAGAGTAAAGAAAATAAAGAAACAAACTATCATTAAATAAGAGTCTGATAAAAAAAATATGGCATTATAATAAATAAATTAAAATTTTTTGTAAAATTTAATTGAAAGAATGTCAAATAGACTTTAAAATTTTAATAAGCAATAAAGGAATGCATAAAAACAATAAAATGTATTATGTTGTCTCTTATTTTAATAATATATTTTACTATATTATTAAAACAAATATTGATTTTCTAAAAAATATATTTAAATCTAATAATTTGTCCCTGTCTCCATATCATTTACTATAAGTTTATCATTCAAATGTTTCTTTTCATAATTAATTAATCTTTATAAAAATGATTGAAATTTAATTATATGAGAGAATTAATTTTCAACTAGTTTTGTATTTATTGAAAGAAAAAGTTTAATCTATTTCTTGTCAGTGTTAGCTTTATCTAATATGATCGTGAAAATGCTACATGCCAATAAACAGTGATAAAGGTGAAGAAGTCAAGTAGGAATTCAACTTTAATATCTTCTGATAAAGAAATCATGAAATTTTTTTGTGCAATTATATTTAATGTAATTTAACAAACATTAAGAAAAAAAATTTGGAAAATTATATATATATTTTTACAATACAGGTAGGCCTCGATTAGTGCGAATAATGGGTCCACACGAATTAAAATATGGTAATTGGTTCTTGCTTTGTGAGATTCTGGCCATTAACTAATCTCACAATGAATAACCACAATACTAACTGTTTGTAAAATATGAAAATAAATATTTCTTATTGTTGTTCATCATCTAAATCAGCCATTCTCAAGCTGCGGCTTGCCAAACTTTTACGTGCATCCCAGAATGCACATGCATGAAATTAATGAAAGCGTGGAATTCTTCTCTTACATGCAAAAAAAAATTTTGATATAAAAAAATTTTTTTTTTTAATCTGGAAAAATTAGAATTTTCCTAATTTGTTAGTCCTTCCTGATGCATTCATAAAATTTTACAGGTCATAGATCAGTTTGGAAAACACTGACCTATGGCATTCGCAAATTGATAAGTCAAAAGTTTTTGTAGGCGATTTTTTAGAAGTCAGATTTTTTTTCACATGACACTAACTGGTTGCTGACTGCTGATATAATATGCTGCAGCCCACTTAATGTAGTGAACAAATGTATGCGGCCTGCTTAATGTAACAAACAAATGTATGCGGCCTGCTTAATGCAGGAAACAAATGTATGCGGCCCGGGAAAAAAAAAGTTTGAGAACCACTGATCTAAATTAATAACTTACCAAGAATTGCATCTCATACCATCATCAAACCAACTGCCAAATCGAAAGTGTAAGTTGAGCACTACTTTTATGTCGCTCAATCATGTACGTTTTTTTGGTCTAGTGTAATCACTAACCTCTTCTTTTTTTTCGTTTCCTTTATTATCATCAAAAGTGTTCTTCCTTTCATCCATTTCGATACTTTTTAAAAGAGAAAATTCTGTACTATACTGTATTTATACGATAGCAAAGCTAAATAATAGTACAGTAATGTTAAACAGTTAGCTTTTATCCATTTTGATACTTTTTAAAAGAGAAAATTCTGTACTATACTGTATATATACGATGATAAAGCTGAATAATAGTAATGTTAAATAGTTAACAGCAAAAAACCCATCCAAAAGCTGAATAATAGTAATGTTAAATAGCTAATGGCAAAAAAGCCCATAAAGCTAAATAATAGTACAGTAATGTTAAACAGTTAATAGGAAAAAGCCAGCCAAGTAATAGTAATATTGAATAGCTAATGGCAAAAAGTCCATCTTTCTGGTGTTTCACCCTTCAAAGCCAAGTGACTGATTAATAGGAAAAAGCTCAACTTTCTGGTGTTTAACTCCTTCAAAGCCAAGTGATTGTTCTTGGACTGCTCCTCATCCGGTTTTACTAACCTAAAATTAATGGTAATTTGTTAATTGACATCATAAAAAGGGATGGATCTTTGTTAGTAAGATTGGTCTATGCTTACAACTTGCATTAATTGAATATTTGCTCGCACTAACTGAAAAACAATATCATTTTTGTAAGTCGCACTAATCAAATATCGCATTATTCAAACTTGCACTAATCAAGGCCTACCTGTATATGAAATGCAAGTCTATTTTTATTTTAAAAAATAAATTTTCAGAATACAAATGTTACTTTTAAGAATTGGAGAAAAAATTCTTATATTATAAATTTTTAAAATTTTTCTTTATATTATGTTATTAATTACACAATAATTATAATGCAAGATATGTTCATTTGAATTTAAAAAGAATACAAGTATTTTATGTAACTCAGTTCAAAATTATTTTATTTTTTAATTAAAATGTAATTATTATAGATATTTTTCAGAATTTTCTTGCAAAAATTTTAAATTTTTTTTTACATTTTAATATATATATAAATTTAATTTTAATAAGAATATGGCACATAATTAATAACAATCTATTTTTCAGACAAGCAAAAGATTAATAAACTCAAAATAGACTAAATACTACAGCCAAATCTCCTCTAGTGTAATAAGTCTGAATTAAAAATAGCAAAATTTTATTTTGAGAAAATTAATTTAAAAGTTATAGTATAATTATTAATTACTACATGGCACCACCCTAGTGCAAAATTCCAAATTTAATTAATTATTAACTCAATAGATGATGGCACTATAGCTTTGATTTAAAAATTAATCATTAGAAAAATTTAATTCAGACTTATTTCACCAGGGGAGGTTTGACTGTATTTGGTCTGATTTGAAAAATAATTCCCCTAATTAGTGTATATTTGAGTATAAACTCAAAATAGTTGAAAATGTTTAAAATAAAATATAGAATTTCTAACCTGTATCAAGAAAAGATAATATATACAAAGCCAAATTCTGTGGTAACCATGATAAAAAATCTTCACAATTTGGTGGACAATACTGATGCATAATTGGAGCCATTGTTATAGACAACATATGATTTTGAGAACCACCACACTGAGTCTGAAATTAAATTATATTAGAAACATCCAATATAATTATTATTGAAAACATTAAGAAAAACAAACCATTAATTACATAATTAATCTGCCTTATGTTAATAATTGTATAAAAAATTAAATAATAATAATAAAATGAATTGATGTAGTCTACTGAGCTTAAACTGATTTCCACTGAATTTTAAATATTTTGTGAAGCTTAATAAATATTATTGATTATCATGCTTCTTGTTACCCTATACATTTTATACTAACTGTAGGAAATAACTTCTGAACAGTAGACCCTGATAGAATATTTTACATATTGTAACAGCAGCGGAGTAGCTCAAATTTTAAAATATATCATTTAATTATGTAAAACAATTAACTTTATAAAATGTACACAAATATTCATTTTACATCAATAAATACTAATAATGCAAATATTAAAACAATAATAATGATATACTAATCATCCAGCATGCAAAGACATAGTATATATGTTTCTGAATGAGTCAAATAAATTCATTTCAGATGGGCCAAATTTGAAATAGTTATACATCAGTGATGAGATATTAATCATTGTTTTAAAGTTACTAATCAATTAATATTGATATTAATCATTGTTCAATAAATCATAACAATGCAAACAAATTACTATAATAATATAAATTTTCTTTCAAAATATATATATATATTTTTAAATATATATATATAAGAAACAACAATAAAAACTAATTGGAAGTTCATGTTAAGATTCATAAAAATTTGGATATAAAACATAGCACCAGATATAAGGAGAGCTCCATTGTTAAATTTGCAAAATCACCTGTACAAAACTTACCCACATCAATATTTTGCAAATCTTAAAAATTTATCTTTTCATAAATTGAACAGTTTTCCTGATATTGTATCTTGTATCTGATATTTTGATTGTATATTGTTCAATTTGATTAATATTTATTGAAATTCAAATTTTTCTAATAATTTCTATTTTTTATTGGATAAATAAAAATATTTTTAATGTTCCTTTGAAAGAAACTTCAAAATAATCATTATAAGATATATCATAGAAAAATGACAAATTCAGTTTATTTCAAAATCTTTCAAGTAAAATATTCTACAGCAGGGGTGAGCAACCTTTTTAATCAACGAGCCAATTTAAATTTAAAAATTTTTTTGCGGGCCACACATAAAGTAACACTCATTAATAATTTACAAAATTTTATTTATAATAAACATTAGAATAAAAAATATAAAATTTAAAAAAAGTAAAGATTTCATATACAAATTTTAATGCAAAATAAAAACAAACAAGAAAAGAACAGAAAAACGAATTTTCTTGAAATTTTTAATAAGAAATTTGGCACTGTTTATTCGATACGAGCTGATCAATATCAGCCGGAATTGATGAGGTAGCTACACGTACGCAGCTTTCTAATCGTGCATCACTCAGTCTTGATCGGTGGTCATTTTTGATTAATTTCATGGTTGAAAATAATTGTTCGCAAACATACGTACTTCCGAACAGAGACATCATTTGCTTTGCATTTTTCGTCAAAAGCGGAAATTTCTCAGGGCTCACATAAGATTTATAAAAATTTTCGATGTTTACTGAGAAAAATACATTTTTTAAATCGGTATTATTCTGCATGTCAATCACTTCCATTTGAAAGTCTTCGGGAACTGTATCCACATCGATATTAAATGG
>AYEL01064005.1:0-39351 GCA_000484575.1 Olivierus martensii
TTTAATTGATTTTTATAGGTTTTTTTGATATTTATTATATAATTGCTACAAGTGGCAATTTACAATGAGAGATTGTGATGACACTTCTATATCATCAGGGATTCATCATTTGCAAATGGTTTCAACATTGGGTTCCATAATGTTCAACATTAATTCTTCTTGCTTAGATAATTGTTCTGGACATGGTGATTGCTATAATGGTACTTGTTTCTGTGAGGTAATTATTAAATAATAATAATTTCTAAAAATCATTTTAATAAATATTAATTAATTATATATCCACAACACATCCATCCATCCTGTCCATTCAGTTATAGAATTAAAAATTTGCACCTTCAACTAATCTTAAAAAGCGCGAATGGATTATTTTTTTGTGCTAAGTTAAAAGTTGTCTTCTAAAATAACTGCACGAGATAGCCGCAGTTCTTTCGATAAGTTTATAATACTGTACTACCTCAACATGTATTATTTTTATGAGATTTTTCCGAATACCAAAATGATAACATTTGTTACTTTTTGGAATTTTTAATTACTCCGTTTATTTTTTTTATTCAAATTTTTAAATTTCTGCTTCTGTTTTTTTTAAATATTGAATATATATATGAATATTCATATTTATATTTTAGAAAATTTATCAATGTTGCATGAATCAATCGCAAATGTATATTCTTGCCAATAGCTGGATACAATCGCAGAAAACTGTTCTCAATCGACCGAATATTTTATAATCGGTTGAGAAGCTTGACGATTTCTTTCGTGTCTTGTCGTCCTGAAATCATTCAAATGCATGTTCGAATTTCTTCTCACTATGCTTTTCGTAGGAACTGACAACCAATTGCTTGGAGTAAACATGGAGAACATTTCCGCTACTCCGTTTATAAAATATTGAACTTAAAACAGCCTACACAATCGATGGTCTACATCAAGCAAAATTGTCGCTATAAATTTAATATAATTTAGATGCTAACCAATCTAATATATTTGTGTAGTGACTTGTCTAATTACTAATACTGCGCATACTTTCTTATAAATGAGAAACTAGGTTTTTTTGTTGTAATTGTAAACAGAAGCTGACTACTACTACTACTACTACTACTACTACTCTGCAGCAGATTTCCCCAATCTCATGTGAATTTGATATTCGCCCTTTGCTCGAACTGCGACATCGTGCCAACGGATCACCTCACTTATCTGTAAATAAACAAATGCAGCAGATTTCCCCAATCTGCATGTGAATTTGATATTCGCTCTTTGCTCGAACTGCGACATCGTGCCAACGGATCACCTCACTTATCTGTAAATAAACAAAAAACATTATGCAAATTATTTCAGAGTAATCAAGAATAATTAGTTAAATCAGAGTAATTAATTCAGACTAATATGAGGGGCAGCAAAACACTTACAATGAAATTCTGAGAACTTTTTGATTGCTTCTCATATAATAAGTGGATTATTCTATAAAACCTGGGACTACCTATATTTTGTAAGATTTATTCTGTTTTTAAAAGATATTTACAACAATTATTTAGCTTTTGAAACATTTATGACTCAAAATAATGTGGAATGAAATTAAAGATGCCAATGACATCAAAGACAATACAAGTATAGCTTTTAAAAGATATTTACAACAAATAAATGTTTCAAAAGCTAAATAAGTCTCAAAATAATGTGGGATGAAATTAAAGATGCCAATGACATCAAAGACAATACAAGTATAGTATATTTCTCCTAGACCAGTTCCAAATTTTAAAATATTTGATATATATTTATTAAATTTTGTGTGTTGTTTATTTCTTCTTGCAAATTTTAATATGAAATATAATTGGCCTGATTAGCTATGTGAAAATACTTCCATAGCAGTTGAAGCATTTCTACATGGTCCATCAAACTCAATATTGAATCCAGATCCTGTATCTCAAAATTTATATAAAGGATCCAAGCTGAGACATTAATTTCATCCTTCTCCAATCCAATTGAATTTCATGGTGTTAACCTGATAGTTACATGATATAGGATTAGCATATCACTTGGAGTATCTGGGTTTGCTGATTTTTCAAAGAAAGATCCTGCTCATTGAAATATATTTTTCATTGAATAGCCCACCTCACCCTGGATATGTGGACAACTTACAACAGATTAGTAAGCAGGGCCTCAGGCTTAGTATCCAGTGAAAGCAGCATAAATCCTTTATATATTTATCATATTTGAGATGCTTCTTTTGTGTTTACAAGTGATTATTCTTGCTTTATTCACAAATTTCTAACAGTGAAAGCAGTGTAAGACAAGAGAGACAAGAATGTATTATTAGCCAGACGGCTGTGCAGATAAACTTTTAATTATCTCCAGGAACCCAGAATCTGGGTTCAATTCCTGGGTCCCATACTTTTAGATTTTTTTCAGGAAGGATCTTAGTATGGGTCATTAAAACCCATCCTTCATACATTAAGCAATCCCATGAGTGTGAGTGGCTTATGATAACAAGACATTGACTTGCCTTGTCACTTAATAACTTATAGTTAGAAAGCAATGTAAAAATAGCAAAGAAGAAGAGCATATTATATCATTGCTTTTTGATAATATTCATTGTGAATTATCATCTATTGTTTTCATGCAGAGAATAGTTTATTGTAATTACTAAAGAAAGTATATAATTGATTTTTATTGGGATATTTTTCTTTCTTCCTTTCTAATTTTTATATTGATTTTCAGCAAGAGGATATTAAATAGCAAGGCCATTCTGAGGTCTACTTTGACTGCCAACACTGTTTGAGTTAGCAAACAACCCTTCAAGGGTGGAATTTGATATAATAAATCAAGATCTTTTAAAAAGTGTGGAAGCAGAGAACTCAGAATTGAGCCTAGATTCTTCAGATGATAAATGGCAAATTTGTTTTACTATTTAGGTTGTCATTTACTATCTTAAGTCTATGTAACACTTATGCATCTGTCAATTTATTTATTATGTATTTTCTTTTTTAAGAAAACTACTTTTTTAGGTAGTATCGTGAAAATTAACATTAATTATTTGAAATAATTTTGTCATAATTTATATAACTAGATAGTATTTTAGTGAAAAACAAATGGCATTTTTGAACTTATGAATGTATTTTAATTTTTCTCATTTAAATCAATGATAACTTAATCTTTAATTTATGAGATTTGATTTATGAGCATTTTTAAAGAATACTTCATTCTTGTAAACCAGGATTAATATATATTTCATTTTCTCTGTACTTATTGAATTTATATTTTATTTATTAAATTTCCGTATTTCATTTTCTATTGTTTTTATTAAATTTATATTTTATTTTTTTAATTTTTTATTATATTTATAGAGATGAGACTTTAAAAGGTACTGAATTGACTTCCAAGTTAGAACCTGCATTCATGGCAGGATTAAGATGTATTCAGCCTGATATCAGAGCAAAATTTTTTGAAGTATTTGATGCAAGTATGAGGAGACGGTTGCATGATAGATTGTTATACATTGTATGCTCACAGAATTGGGAGACCATGGGGCCTCATTTCTGGATTAAGCAATGTTTAGAATTACTACTTGTAACTGCCGTAACTACAACAAGTATTCAAAGTTCTACCACTTCTTCTTTGCTTCCTTCTGTGTCATCTGTTATTAATTTAGCTGATTCTCAAGAAAGAGCTAATTTTGCAATGGTAACATCTGTGAAAGAAGAACCTGCTGATGTTGATTGTGTTGAAAATAAAGATGATGTAAGTTTGTATCTTAAATTTTTTGTTTTTTAATATTCAATAATCAGTGAAGATCTTATGCTATATTTTATAAAATATATGAAAAATTGTGAAAATACATTATTTTAAAAATAACCTATTTAAATAATAATAAAATCATTTTTATTAATACCAGTTATATTTTAAAATAAGATCTATAAATTGATTCTTGAACTCTCGTATATAAGCAAGTTTAATTTGTATGGGAATTTCAGTTTGTGACCTTAACTCATTTTTTGAAATTTTTAATGAGTTGAAATTTTAAAGTTGTATGGTGTGTGCTTTCTGATTTAGTCTGATTCTAATTTCAAACAGATTAATAAAAAAATATATCAGGTATATTTGCATCTTTTTCTTCTACACAAATGTAAAATAGGTAATTCAAAAAATAGCTCAAGTCTGTAGAAATTAAATTACCTTAATTGACTAACAGTTTCAGTCTTCCTTCAGGGAATCATCAATTAAACCTGATGATGGTCCTGAAAGGAATGTTGAAAATGTTACTTCAACATTCCTTTCAGGAATGTTCAGTGTACGGGAATTTTATAGGCTAAAGTATGTTATCACTTGAGAAAATCTCGATGTGATGACAAGGTTAAGGCATGGCAAGAATGCTGCATTGTTTGCTAGGCTAATGAATGTTAAGAAGTCAACTATAAAGACCATTCAAAGAAAGCAAAGAAGCAACGAAAGCTAGTGTTGCTAATGAAACTGCTATTATTAGTGAAGCTGTTATTAATGCTTAAGATACTTATATGTCTCATGATCCCATTATGGAAAGGATAAAAAATAGGTACTTAATATTTGGATCAAAAATCAAACACAAAAAAAATTCCTTTAATTCAATAATACATGAAAAAGTGCTGACAATATACAAACAACTGGGATAAAGTTTGGACCAGTTTAAATTAAAAGCTAGGAAGGGTTGGTATGTATGCTTCTTCCATCATCATAACCTTCATAATATAAAGATAGTTGAAGAAACAGTCTCAGCTGACTATAATGTTGCAAAGACTTCCAGAACAATTAAAAAAAATGATTGAAGATAAAAGGTACCTGTTTGAACAGATATTAAATACACATGAAACAGGTCTCTATTGGAAGCACATGCATAGTGGGACTTACATCTTTAAAGTTGAATTCTCTGTGTGCAGCATGATTACACATTGCACTATGTACTAAGCTATCCTTAGGTTGAATCCTTATGGTGGGACACCATTCTATTGAATGATCACAGGATCATGCAAAGTACTTCAAGGTTTGATAGCAAGTAAGAGAAATCTTATGGAACTAAGGGAATAGATTATCTGCTGATTTGATCTGAACTATGGTGGTCTACGTGGCTCTCTTTGGGAAGGGGATTTGTAGCCTAAAATTCCTAGAACTTTTGGAACAGCCTTCACTTGCCCTTTTCCTTCACATGCAATACACTACCACTCTAGTTGCCTTGCTTCTTTTAGGGCAATATACCACTGGATGTGCTAATCTCTAAAGGCAAGGATTAAACCATGTTTTATTATTCTGTAGTACTTTTATAGGTGAGTAGAGAGAATCTCAAATCATGAATGAAAATACATGATTTGAGCTCTACACCAGGATTCAAAGTTGTGGAAGATCAGATCACTGGCTTGGGTGCTAATGCAGCGGGTGACTATATGGTGAAACCAATCAATATTATTGATTGGTTTCACCATAAACAATAAGGATAACCTAATTGGGAGTGCTGATATCAGCCTACTTCAATAAATCTAGATTAGTTATGTGCTAATGCAGCGGGTGACTATATGGTGAAACCAATCAATTTTATTGATTGGTTTATGGTGAAACCAATCAATTTTATTGATTGGTTTCACCATAAACCATAAGGATAACCTAATTGGGAGTGCTGATATCAGCCTACTTCAATAAATCTAGATTAGTTAAGATTTATGCATTCCAAAATTAGAAATGTCTCTCTGCCTTGGTAGTCTAACTGGTTAAGGCAGTGTTTTTTAGGAAACACTATCTTAACCAGTTAGACATGAAATATTTTGGAGATAAAAGAATATTTGTGTGCTGTGAAGTATTTTAGAGATATATTTTAAATCTTAAAATTTATTTTTATCCCCAAAATGTCTCGCAATGCCCCTTGTTGATCTTTCAGCACACTGGATTAAGGCATCAGGATGATAACCTGAAGATTCTGGTTTGACTTGAACCCACGACAAATTTTTAATTTCCTGAAATTAGTAAAAAATTATAATTCAATCATTAAATAAATGATGGTGCCACTATAGCATAATTAACAAATAATTATTAAATTGGCAGTTTAATTCTAAAATAGCTCACTAGGGATAGAATTTGGCTTTTTTAGGATTATTTGGTTAACAATCCCATAATTAGGTTTAATTATGATATATTATCTGACTTGAGCAGATTCTATATTCAAATATAATCAAATTAAAGATTTTTGATATACAGTATTTCCTAAAATTTTCTATGATAATTGAATTATATCAAATAAAAATATTACAATAATTACTACAAAGACACACACACTATTTTTTTTTTTTTTATGGTAAATAAAATTTTTTGAATATTTGAAATTAAGTTAGAAGTTATTTATGAAAGTCATATCTCCAAATCAAATTTGGTTCTAAGGTATTGGATGAACTGCTCTATTATGTAAAATTAAATTTGTGCAAATTTTAATCCAACTTGTGTTCTAAAAAATAAGAAAAAGCAAATTACTTATATGTGGAAAAGTTTTTGTGTAAGCAATATTTTTCTTACCTTTGCTTATGTTTTTTTATAGGAAGAAATTGATATTGAATTATCTTCAACAGAAGATGGCCACACTAAAAGTGTACTTTCTGAAAGTTCCTCTATTGGACATCTAAGAAAAGAAACAGATCCTCATCAAAATTTACAGCAGCAAATAATTAGACAAGCTAAATTTTTAGAAGGATTAAAAGAAGTAAAAACTATTAGTTTTCTTACAGCTAGTAGTCAACTTTGTCATATTGATACATCTCTTGCACAACATCTTTGGATTCAAGTATTCCCTAAATTATGGAAAATTCTAAGTGATAAACAGCAAAATGTAAATAATGTTGTTAATTATTAGATTAAAATTAATAAAAACATAAAAATATTTTGATTTTTTTCAATTAGGTCCTTGCTAGTGAATTAATACCATTTCTCTGTAGTGGCAGTCATGTTGTACAGAAAGATTGTCACCCAAGTGCAATTGGAACATTTATGGAAGCTCTTTCTCAATGTGTACCATCTGTTCCTATTAAACCTGCACTCCTGAAGGTAAATGTATATATTTTTATTAATGCAAATTAAAAATTACATAAACTATAAATATAAATCTCAAAAACAAGCACTGAACTAGAAACTATAAAATAAATACCTTATTGAAATATTTCTGATTTTAATGTAAGTCACTATCAGCAATATAGTTAAAAATAAGGATTTTAATTATGTTAATGATTATTTGAGTAAAATTGAATTCAATTAAATTATTTATTTTAGAATTCCTTCCTGAATGCTTGTTTTTGGATTTATATACCATATATACTACTCTACTTAAGAATTTAACCCAATTACAGTCATCCATTTCATGCAGCCCAAAGCATCTCCCTGTTAATGAATGTTTGTTATTAATATTTATCTTTTTTACTGCTCTAACAGGATGTATCTTTATATTATGTTAATCTTATGTTAATCTGACTGATAAACCGTTGTTTACCACTTTAGACTTTGAAAAGCTATACCCATCTCTTGTTTATCTTATTTTTTATCAGAAAATTCTGAAATTTTTAATTTTTGCTTATATATTATGTTTCTCTATAATCATTGAATAATTATTTTTATATTATTTTAATTTAAGAAGTATATGTTAAGTCAGCCATTCAACAAAATGGCCAATCATTCAGTACTACATAGCAGTAACTTTTTAAAAACATCACGTATTTATATAACAAGGAAGATTTTTGTTAAAATAACCATCTTTTGCTATAAAATTTAACAAAAAAAAGAACACATTAAAGTGCAAGCTAAAAAACTGCTATTTAACTATTTTAATAATTTTTGTTTTTTTTGGTAAATTTTTTAGTTGAAGATGGTTATTTTAACTAAAAATGTTCCTTTTTAAATAAATAAGTGATGTTTTTTAAAGTTACTGCTATGTAAAGCTGAATGATAGGTTATTTTGTTAAACTTTGAACTTTTTAAACAGTATATTGTTGAATTTTTATACTCATTATTTTCAATTTAATGTACACAATAAGCAATAAACGTTGCCAGCAGATATATTGTATAGTTATAAGTGGATTTTTAAATAATTTTAACCATTTTATATACTTTATTGATATCACTGAGAATTTTAAGTGCCAAATAAAATATAGAAAACTTCTAATTTATCACTAGATTAGGATGACCATTTGTCCCGGAAAATCTGGGACAGTCCCAGATTTTGATATTATGTCCTGCATCAACATGTGTCCTGGATTTTAAAAATCATCTTGTTTTCAAGAAACAAGATTTTTATTTTAAATTTCCATGCAATATTGGCTGTTTGAATTATGTACTCACAGCAGTACTCTTTAGAATTGGGCAAGTAATGCATTTGTCCCAGACTGCATATCACAAACAGAAAAAAATAAATTTATTAAATAAGAAATAATAATAAAATATTCAAATTAAAATAAGACAAAGTAATTATTAAGAATGGCATACATAATTAAGTCTGGAATATATAGATGAAATTAAATAATGTGATTATTCATCTCAGATATTCCAGGTTTCCCAGTTTTTGCTACATTGTACTACATTAATGAATGCTCTGGAAAAACCATTCTTTTTTCAAGATGCAAACTTGTTTATTTTTAAAATTTCTGTGCAGCATTGGTTATTTGGTTTACATTTGGGAGCAGTATTGCCCTTAGACTTGGGCAAATAGGGAACTTGTCCTGGCTGAGATTTAAAATCTGTCCCATTTTCAAGATAAATTTTTTATTTTTTGAAATTTGTAGTTGAAAGTTGAATACATTTGATGATGATATTTGAAAGGCAGGTTCAAAATATGTGAAATTGGTATTGTCATATCAGTGCTTACTATGCTTTATTGTTGAATTCTTCAGATTTACTTCAGTAGAGGATGAATTTTTGTATTATGGAGAATAGGAATGATATTGACAGTTGATAAATGGAGAGACTATTTCCATGAGTTTCACAAACTCATGGAAATACTCTCTCCATTTATCAGCTATCCTAGATTTATCCCATAGCATTCTGCCATTTTTATCTTTCACACCTGACACATCCATATCTTGTTCCTTTCTTAAGTTTCTCATATACTTCCATAACATTCTTTTATTACTTCAAAATCATTCTGCAGTTTCTCATTTCTTTCTCTTGCCACCTTCTCTTTACTCTCTTTCACTATCTTTGCATACTCTTTCTTACATTTCTTATATTCATCTGCTCTCATATTTCCATTTATCATTCCCAAATATGTTTTCTTCCTCTTAGTCACAGAGTGTGCCACCTTATCATTCTACCATGCATTGCCATTCTTTCTACCCATTCTCACTTCACCAACCACTTCTCTAGCAACACTCACTGTACACTCCTTAAAAAGTATGTCCATACATCCTCCACATTGCATATATTCTCATTCATTCAACCCAGCTTTTCAACATCTTTTCCTATATATATCTTGCTTTACATGAATATTATGATAAACCAGGGGTATTCAAAATTGTCTTCAATGTCATCCTGATTTCAGGAGATGTTTTGTGTGTTTCTCCAATATGTAAAATACGTCACATGTGGATCAGTGACTCCGAAGTCCAGGATAGGAGAACTGACTCAAAAATTTATATATAACTATAAAAAAGCATTTATTTTAATATAAGAAGAATATACATGAATCATAAGAAACAATACCAAGCTATAGAATTAGTTAGGCTTAACACAATAACAATTTACAATTACTATAATGTTGCGAGGGAGAGTTCTGCATCCAACTTCCAAACATACCTGAGAGAATATTTAATTTCTTCCCAATGTTCATCTAACTAATCCACAAATCACACACTTATCTGTCCACATGTCCTTAATACACTTCTAAGCACTGTTCTAGCATATTCGTCTGTCATCTCTATTGACTATCATCACTTCAGCTGTCCCTGATGAGATGAATTACATTTTGCTCATAACCTCTATATAATTGTGTTTTTGTTAATCCTTTATCTATTACCAACTTTTCCTTATTGTCTCTCTTTAAACCAAAAACTTGTTGTATTTATCCTCTTTCATATAAGGAACAAACTGGAAGAGCTTTTCCACACCCCTGACAAAGAACTAAAGAATATGAAGAGGAGTTCCTCATTGGTCAAAATAATTAATTTTTATCAATTAGTTATCTAAAACAATTATTTACTTTTTTAAACCAATTTTTGCATTCAAATTTTAGTATTAGAATTTCAATTTAGATTGAGAACAAGGGTTTCTTCTTTTTTCCATTCAACGGTCTTCTGGATCTCAAAATATCATTCACTTTCACCTGCATCTATACTTCTTTTGTTCTTTGTTTTTCATCCTCTCAGGGGGTTCATCCTAGAAATCACCAGATCTCTAGGATGAATCTGCTGAACCTATCTCTGCACCTCTCATCACTCGAGTCCATAATCTTCCCTCTCAATCTTTTATCACATACAACCAAATCAATCATATTCCTCTGATCTCTCTCTTGGTTCTCCCAGGTGTATTGATGGATAGCCTTGTGCCTAAAGAAGGTGTTTGAGACAAATAATCCTCTTTCAGCACAACAGTCAACAATCATTTCCTCATTGTCATTCATTCTAGGATCATCATATTTCCCAACCAATCCTTCCATTCCATTTCTCTGCACACCAATTCTGCTATTCAAATTTTCAGCCACAATCACTCATTCAGTGCCATGACTTTCATTTATCACATCATTCAGGTCACACCAGAATTTCTCTTTTATTCTCAATTGTACCATCTATAAGAGCATACACTATTATCAGAAACACCTTCTACAATTCTAATTTCATCCTTACCCATATTATTCTATAATTCTCATAGTTGTATTCTAACATACACTTTTTTGTTCTCTCATTCATCAGCACACCCACACCACTTCTTGCTCTCTCATTATTTTTTACCCCAGACCATATTCCTACAGTTTCATTTCTTAAACACACAAATGCATACCCTTATTGATATGTTTCACTCACACAAAGCACATCCAGTATATATTTACACATTTCATTTATAAGTTCCTGTTCATTCTATTTCACTTGTCTATTCACATTCTACAGATCCAATCTCCATTCATACTTCTGTTTCCATTCTAGCTGTTCTTTATCCAGTTTAGTTTTAAATTTGTATTTAATGATCCAGTTTTCTTTCCTTTGAGCTTTGAAAATCATAAGTAAAAATTTCACTATGTTGGTAATCAGCTAAATAATGGTGTAGTGTGGTATTGGGTCTGCTCCTTTGAATGGCCCCAGACTCCCCTGGGCATCACTTCATCAGGCTTCTAACTTCTGATCATTATGGCAAAATTGAACTATCAATAGCCTAAAAAGATCATTGGAACATGCAATCCCTGTTGCAACATAAATCCATGGGCCCAAAGGGAGAGAAATTGCCTACACTAGAATATATATTTAGTCTAATTATAAAAATTTATTTTGAATGGTAATATTTTTAATATAAATTTTTTTTCAGTATATTGGCAAATCTCATAATTTATGGCACAGATCAAGTTTACTGCTTGAAAATATGGCTTTTGAAAAAGGAGTTGCACCACAAGTTAAATCAAGAGGAGCTTCTGCAGCTGATTGTTATGAATTTGAACCAGTTACTTCACCACAACATGAAACTCTTGATGCCCTTGCAGATATGTATTCTATGTTAAAAGAAGAAGATCTCTGGGCTGGATTATGGCAAAAAAGAGCAAAATATACAGAAACAAATATTGCAATAGCATATGAACAACAAGGATTTTTTGAACAAGCTCAAGGTGCTTTTGAACTGGCAATGAGTAAAGCAAGACAAGATCATAATACTGCACCAGCTTCCCCTGCTCTTCATAGTGAATATCGTCTGTGGGAAGAACACTGGATTAGGTAAATATTTTTATTATGATATTTGAGACATTTCATTCTTTAATATTAAGTCAACCATTTGATTGTGTAATTGTGTTTAACATGATGAATCTCATTCAATAAATTTTTCAATTCTTATTGTATATTTTATCATCAAAAATTTTTTTCAATTATAGTAGTGTCTCACCAGTTTGATATTCTGGATTGTTCAATCTTGATTGGCTGTTTTTGGGCTATGATCTAGCTTTATATATTTTACACTCCAGAGTGTGTGCACATATTCAAAAACACTTTTTGTTTAGTATTTCTTGCTGTTTTGTCACATGTGTTTTTTGTTGATCAGCACTATTTAATTAACACACATCACATAGATATGTTTAATAAATCTTTTATTTTTCATTTTTTTTATAGAAATTTCAAGCAAAAAGAAGAATAAAACTTTTATGTTTTCTTCAACTGAATTTTCTGAATGCAAACACTTTGACTTTCCAATCAGAGTACTCTGAATTGAATTAGGAACCTCCTATTCAAAAATTTATATCCTAGATCAATTGGATTTTTGGTTTCAGTTAAAGTCACTCTTTTCAGGAATCTAACCTCAATGTTAAATTAGTACTCACTCTATACAAAAAATATTAATTTATGAACAGTCTTATATGTCCATATATTTTTAATAGCAGAATCAGTAATATAAGCTTTTATTATGAATAAATATGGATCTGATGAAAATGCTTAACACACATGCAATTACTGAACTGTAATTTTATGAATCTTGAGAAAAATATAATAGATTCAAAAATTTCAACTCATATATAAGCTGATTTCCATTTACAAAAGTTTGATTTTTTTTCCAAAATTGTTCAGCTTATATTCAATAGATTAGGACAACCTCATGAAAATTAATAATCTTCACATACTATCTTCACAATTTTTGCCATATTTTAAATTAGCCTAACTTAAATATCTGATATCATGGTTGTTTTGTGATTTCAGTTTAAACAGCCATTTCAAAATTTAACCTCTATTTTTCAATAGTAATTAGAGCAATTTTATCCCTCTGGATATGGTAAATTTCACCAACTCTCTCATTGCATATCATAAGAGGTAGTTAAAAGATGTCCTCCTTTTTTTTGCTAATGACATGTCATATATCTTTTAAGATTGTTTTTCCTCCTTTTCCATGATTTTCTAAACTCTTCTCTTTATCCTTTATTCTTCAAATAATTAAATCATTGCAGCTTGCCTTTTTTTCACTAAAATTATGAGATTCCTACTTTCCTTTCCTCCTCCTCTCTTCCCTGATTCATCCAAATAAGTATTGATTACTTGAGACATTTTTTAAACAAATAAACAAGTAATGTGTAACAGTTTTTTCCATTGAACAATTTTTTTATATCAATTAACCATTGTTATAATTTCCAGCACCAGAAAAATAATTTTTACTAAGGAAATTTATCATCTTACTCTAAACTAATTTTATATTTTAACTCATAAAATTTATAGTAAATTTAATTATGTATCCAATTATTTCATATATATTAATCCTTCCATTAATAGTATTTTTAATTAAGAAAAATTATTAAATTATGAGAATATATAAAATTAAATTTTTAAAAGAATATTAATTTACAATGAGCAGTTTATGTGATTGTCAAACTTGTCAAAATATATTCATATTATTTACAATTTAATTTTATTATATTAGTGATATTCTAACCAATTTTTATAAGTGAATGAAGCAACTAATTTTTAGATTTAATTACTGAATAGTGTTTTTGTATCAAAGTGAGAACAGAATGTTATATTTTGCTTGTCATTTCTATAAACAATATCTTAGAACATTAATCAGATAACCAAAATATAAAAATGGCTGAGGTCAGTAGTCTTTCAAAACAAATAAATAAATAAAATATCAAATTGATGATTTATATTGCCAATCCAGATAGGAGAAAAACATTTAATTGAACAAATGAGGTCCAAGAATTGATTCAGACCTCCTCTTCAATTTAATTTGATTGGTGGAGAATTACAAGGGCAGAAACAAAAAACTTTAGACACATTTGTTTAAGAAATGGCTGAGGTCAGTAGTCTTCCAAAACAAATAAATAAATAAATAAAATATCAAATTGATAATTTATATTGCCAATCCAGATAGGAGAAAAACATTTTAATTGAACAAATGAGGTCCAAGAATTGATTCAGACTCCTCTTCAATTTGATTGGTGGAGAATTACAAGGGCAGAAACAAAAAACTTTAGACACATTTGTTTAGTCTCAAGAAAAGTATTCTCTTCTGTTCTTTACACAACTATTCATCTAAAAATTCTTGAAAGCATTGTCATCATTAGAATTAAGGAATTTAGCAGTCTTTCTCTCTTTCTTCAACAAGATATTGTTTATAGGTACAAAGAAACTTTCTTATGAGTTCATTAGACGATGTTTTTTAATTGAGTTTTTCATTGATTTTGGTTAAAATTATTGAGATTATCAAATGTCCATTTGTACATAATATTCATGCATCATTCATATTATTATTATTATTATTATTAAGATTATTATTATTATTATTATTATTATTGTGTATTAACTCTTATTTCTTTTAATAAACATTATTTGTTTTGTAATATGCATTGTTATTTCCATAATTACCCACACTATTCTGGACTCTGAATGCCACTAAACTAGTCGTCATCAATTAGATATTGCCATATTTATAAATTGAATGCAATCTGACAAATTAATTAAATAAATCCCGATTCATGATCTCCACAAAATTAAAAGTATGAAAGTATAAAAAAATTTATTTTCGATATGTTGATTAACTTGTTTAGAAAATATTTTGCATACAAACAGATATTTCTTTGTTTCAGTTTCAGAAAGTTCTTGGATATTTCTTTGTCATCTCAACTTCTGCCCATTCATTAGGCAAACTGTGTTGTATGTATTTATTTTAATTAATTTAAAAAATTTTAACACTTACAGGTGTTCTAAGGAGCTTAATCAATGGGATATGCTTCTAGACTATAGTACTACAAAAGGATGTAGTAATCCACCATTAATTTTAGAAAGTGCTTGGAGAGTACCTAATTGGACATTAATGAAAGAGGCTCTTGCTCAGGTAAATTTAGTAATATTTTTTTTTTTTTAATAAATAAATAAAATATCATAATGGCAAATTGTATAACTTGTTTAGCAAGTGTTTGCTGATAAATTTAGATCATAAGAAAAATTTTTAATTTTTAACTGATCCATGTATAAGCATGTATATTTTTAGTGAAAAATGGATTTGTACTTCTTTTTAATGAAATATTTTTCCTTTCCAAAAAAAATCATAATGGCAAATTGTATAACTTGTTTAGCAAGTGCTTGCTGATAAATTTAGATCATAAGAAAAATTTTTAACTGATCCATGTATAAGCATATATATTTTTAGTGAAAAATGGATTTGTACTTCTTTTTAATGAAATATTTTTCCTTTCCAAAAATTTCTTAGCTTATATAAAAATATAAATGCTAGCTGTAATTTTTACATTGTATTAAAATATTTTACAATCCCAACTAAACTGAAATCAATTATCTGGAAAAATTCTTAATCCAAACTATATCTAGTTCTGTTGCATTCAGCTAAATGACATTCTACTGCAAATAATTTTATAATTTATCATAAATATTAATGATTATGATAATTTTTTTATATATAGGTAGAAAATAGTTCTCCAAAAGAAATGCCTTGGAAAGTGAATTTATATCGAGGTTATCTTGCAATATGTCATCCTGATGAACATCATTTAAGCATTGTTGAACGTGTTGTAGAAGTAGCAACAGGTTTATGTATTCGAGAATGGAGAAGATTGCCTCATATTGTATCACATATACATTTACCTATGCTGCAAGTATGAAAAATTGTTTATTTTAAATATTAAATGTATTTCAGCTGATTAATACTATATGGTATTAAACCAATTCTCTTCTGATTTAAGTAACACTATATTGAATTAAAGAACCAATGCTATCCAGGAGAACATTATTTTTCTGTTTTATTGATTCACATTTTGAATTTTCATATGCAATTATTGAAATTTTGAATGAAATTTTGCCATTATAAAATAGATTTATCATGATAAATAAAAAAATTATTATAAGAACGTTTCATTTATTATTTAGCTTTTATTTATAGAGAAAAAATTATTTGTAAACAAATAATTTAAAATTTCAATATTTTGTTTTATTTTTTATAAAATAATTTATCATGATAAATAAAAAAATTATTATAAGAACTTTTCATTTATTATTTAGCTTTTATTTATAGAGAAAAAGTTATTTGTAAACAATTTAAAATTTCAATATTTTGTTTTATTTAAATGTATATTTCCTACAAGTTATTAACAACAATATAACCTTTAACAGGAAAAATATTAATTTAGTAATTCTTGAATATTTATAATAACATTTTCAGCTTATTAAACCCTCTTCAGTTAACCATTTTTATGTTTAAACTCTACAAATATGCAGTTTCTTAACAGAAAGAATTCTGTTTAATTTAGTGGACAAAACAAATTTTCAAATTTGCTTTGCCCACTCTAAATTAAAAAAAAATTACAAAACAACATTTTTATTTTTGTAAATTATTGAATTTTTATCAAATTTGATAATTTATAAAAATAAAAAAAATTTAAAATTTTGATGAAATAATTCTACAAATTAAATAAATCCTGATTCATGATCTCCACAAAATTAAAAGTATGAAAGTATAAAAAATTTATTTTTGATATGTTGATTAACTTGTTTAGAAAATATTTTGCATACAAACAGATATTTCTTTATTTCAGTTTCAGATTTTAGGAAGTTCTTGGATATTTCTTTGTCATCTCAACTTCTGCTCATTCATTAGGCAAACTGTGTTGTATGTATTTATTTTAATTAATTTAAAAAATTTTAACACTTACAGGTGTTCTAAGGAGCTTAATCAATGGGATATGCTTCTAGACTATAGTACTACAAAAGGATGTAGTAATCCACCATTAATTTTAGAAAGTGCTTGGAGAGTACCTAATTGGACATTAATGAAAGAGGCTCTTGCTCAGGTAAATTTAGTAATATTTTTTTTTTTTTAATAAATAAATAAAATATCATAATGGCAAATTGTATAACTTGTTTAGCAAGTGTTTGCTGATAAATTTAGATCATAAGAAAAATTTTTAATTTTTAACTGATCCATGTATAAGCATGTATATTTTTAGTGAAAAATGGATTTGTACTTCTTTTTAATGAAATATTTTTCCTTTCCAAAAATTTCTTAGCTTATATAAAAATATAAATGCTAGCTGTAATTTTTACATTGTATTAAAATATTTTACAATCCCAACTAAACTGAAATCAATTATCTGGAAAAATTCTTAATCCAAACTATATCTAGTTCTGTTGCATTCAGCTAAATGACATTCTACTGCAAATAATTTTATAATTTATCATAAATATTAATGATTATGATAATTTTTTTATATATAGGTAGAAAATAGTTCTCCAAAAGAAATGCCTTGGAAAGTGAATTTATATCGAGGTTATCTTGCAATATGTCATCCTGATGAACATCATTTAAGCATTGTTGAACGTGTTGTAGAAGTAGCAACAGGTTTATGTATTCGAGAATGGAGAAGATTGCCTCATATTGTATCACACATACATTTACCTATGCTGCAAGTATGAAAAATTGTTTATTTTAAATATTAAATGTATTTCAGCTGATTAATACTATATGGTATTAAACCAATTCTCTTCTGATTTAAGTAACACTATATTGAATTAAAGAACCAATGCTATCCAGGAGAACATTATTTTTCTGTTTTATTGATTCACATTTTGAATTTTCATATGCAATTATTGAAATTTTGAATGAAATTTTGCCATTATAAAATAGATTTATCATGATAAATAAAAAAATTATTATAAGAACGTTTCATTTATTATTTAGCTTTTATTTATAGAGAAAAAATTATTTGTAAACAAATTTTATTTTATATATCAAAATGAAAATTATTTTCAAAATAATACTTAAAATAAATATATAAAACAAATTAATACATAGTTAGGCTAGCCCCAAAGTAATCCTGAGAAACTGAAGATGTGAACAGTTTCATATCTCCAGAATAGAACCTGAATCCTCTGAGGTGATACATAAATGCTTTAAAAATCAGTCATCTGGCCAAATTTTTAAGTCTAATGTTATTCTGCACTTAATGAATAGTTTCATATCTTCAGAATAGAACCTGAATCCTCTGAGGTGATACATAAATACTTTAAAAATCAGTCATCTGGCCAAATTTTTAAGTCTAATGTTATTCTGCACTTAATGAATAATAATGTAAATAACAAAACTATTCTATAAGAAACTCTTAAGAATTTAATAGAACTATTAAGAAACTTAACAACCAGGCTGTTCCAATCTGATTTTCTTTATTCATAGTTTATTTTATTTATAAGGTTTGTGTTATCCAAAAATAACAAATATTTTGTTAAATGGCTAAGATTTCATATAAAAAATCATGTTTTCTTTTGATCTCATATAATGATCAAAAAGTTGTGAAAGAAATATAAAATTAAAAAAAAATTTCACATCATTAGAATGAGAATGAAAAATGCAATAAACTGTAAAAATTTCAAAAGATTTCAGTGAAATTTAAGTGAGATTTCACAATATGAATTTTTGCATATTAATTAGGTTTAATTTGAAATAAATTGTGGACCTCAATAGGTTAATTTACTAATTGTATTTCAATATAAATTTATTTAATCTAATTAAATTTATATAATGTAGATTTAATTGAAAGTTTTGTTTTATTGATTTTAAAAGAAACTATCTTATTCTAACTGCATATAATATTTTATTTCATATTCTTATAGGCTGCCCAACAGATCATGGAATTACAAGAAGCTGCACAAATACATCAAGGACTTTTACCAACTCACATGGCACGCACAACTAGTTTACATGATATGAAAGCAATTGTCAAGACATGGCGTAATCGTTTGCCTGTATTAAGTGATGATCTTTCTCATTGGAGTGATATTTACACATGGCGACAACATCACTATCAAGCAATTGTATCACATTATGAAGTAAATCAAGGAGCACAAACTACAGTAGAAACTAATCAGGCAATGTTAGGAGTACATGCATCAGCTCAATCAATTATTCATTATGGGAAAATAGCAAGAAAACATAATCTGACTGGTGTTTGCTTGGATTCTTTAAGCAGGTAATTTACAGAATTATGTAATATAGATTCCCTGTTTATGCAATTTTGAGTTCTGAAATTTCAGAAATGTAAAGATGTGTAAAACTTTTTATTTGTATTGAATTTTTACAGAACAAAATTCAATACAAATAAAATTCATTAAATCATTTTTTTCTATTTCATCAGTTATGGGCTAAAATTTACATATCTATGCTCAAAGTATGCTCATTAATTTTATCTAGCAATGTTTTTCAATGCAATTCAAGAAGACAATGTATCAATTGCCACATCAAACAACTACCCATCAAAACTAAGATTTTTATTTACTATATACTTAGTGTTTTAAAAAATTAAATAAGTATTACTGTAATTATAATACTGTATATAGTACTGTATACTGCCAATACTGTAATTATTCATAAATACTGTAATACACATTGAATAAAGTGTCTTTAAACAGAAAAACACAGATAAAGCAAGGATGGAAATGTTGAGAAGAAATGTTTACACAAACTTAACTCTATATTTTCCATACGCACAATGGTTCAGTATTTGCAAAGAATTTACAGAACATAATACACATTGAATAAAGTGTCTTTAAACAGAAAAACACAGATTAAGCAAGGATGAAAATGTTGAGAAGAAATGTTTACACGAACTTAACTCTATATTTTCCATACGCACAATGGTTCAGTATTTGCAAAGAATTTACAGAATGTTAACCACTGTGAATAACGAGAATCGACTGTATATATAATTAGTTCTTTAACTGTAATTTTTGTTATAATCCCCGTTTATTTTAAAAAATATTTTTAAATGTTTGGTTACCATAATAACACTTGTCATATTTACTATTGTATTTTAAATTCTGTATATACTAAAAAGATTTTTTTTTTTAATTTTATAAAGTGTAAGCTTCTGTTCTAATCTTTATATATTTATAACGTTTAAACTAATGTTTTTATTGTGTTTACTGAAGAGAATCGACTCTTTGATTAAAAATATTTTCGAAAATATTTTCCTTAATATTGCTTTTGTGCTAGTTAATGTTCTTTATATATATAGAATTTGCAGTAATAGTTATTATTCTTGATATTTTCAATTCTATTTATTAAAAATTCATTAATTATATATTTTATTATGATAATTATTTTAATAAAACTAATACACACAAAACAAATTACTTATTTAAATCATTGCATTGATTAGATTTAATATCTTCCAATAGAACAACAAAATATCTTCATTTTTCAAATTTATACAGATTAAAAATATTTATATTTGAAATTTATGCTTTTGGAATAATATATAATCATTGACTTATAACACTTAGCACTAAAGCACATTAGTGTTAAATATTATAAATTAATAATTGATTGAAGAAAATAGCAGAAGTTTGATACTATATATATATTCATATAAAAATGATATGTAATCAGTTTTATAAATCTAAATAGAGTTATATAACTGCAAACCTTTGGAAAAATACAGAAAATAGATTATGGATACTCATATTATCAGTATATGCCAAGCACAGATTAGATACCAGCTCTACTGAAAGTCAAAATTAATTTTTATCTTAAAATCAATGGCACACAGTAAATTTGATATATCTGATACAATTAATGAAGAAAATCATTGATTTAAATAAATTAGGTAAATAATTGATTGATGATCAAATAGTTAGTTTGAAAATTTTTCTTATAAGTAGTATAGATTTATATCCTTTAAATTGAAAATTTGTAAACCAAAGAATACCTGTAAATAAATGTTTCTTAATATAAGTTATAATTACATAATAATGTTAATTTAAGCTTATTACTTCTAGAATAAACATATATTTTATAATAACCAAAAAATTGCTATTTTAGAATTCATAACATACCAAGTGTTCCTATTGTGGATTGTTTCCAAAAAATTCGTCAACAAGTGAAATGTTATTTGCAAATGTCAAGCATTATGGGAAAGAATGAACTTCAAGAGGTAATATCTTATGAAGTTTTAATGCTGTTTAAAATTAAATAATAATATCTAATGATACAGTGGTACCTCGATACATGTCCGCTTTGGAATAAGTCCAATTTGCTATATGTCCTGTTTGGATGCGAAAAATTTTGCTTGGTATACGACCAACTCGCGTGCTAGAATTTGTATGAGTCTGTTGTGTGTTCTCTTAAAAAACGCATCCCTTATATAAAAATTATAACAAGTTGTAATAGCATTGTCTGTAATGACCAGACAATGGCATATTTCTGAAATATCCTGAGAAGAAGACAGAAGCAAAGTTCTTTGACAGATTTTTAGTAAAAGTCAAACCTGGTGAGCCTCAATAAGGCCCAAATAGGGAAAAGAGAAAAAATAGAAAAAGAAAAAATATCAGAATTTCAGATTCCTAAAGTTTTATTGGAAGTGGACTCTCCTTCCAAACAATAACATCTCCTCCTCCTCCTCCCTTCTCAGCACTATCCTAATAGGCACTCAACTCTCCTCAGCAAGGTAGCGAAGTTATACTTTCATTTATTTTATCTAACTGTAATTGCTTTTGTATTTATGTATTTTAGTATTAAGCAATATTTAAATTATTTTATACAATCCCATCAATGTATAATATGCCAATAATATAGAGATTTTTTTCATGGAACTGATTTTTATTTCTTATGGGAAAAATTCGTTTGGTATACGTCATGTTTAGTATAAGTTCAAGGATCTGGAACGGATTAAGAACATATACTGAGGTACCACTGTGTTTTAGTTTTGTTTCATTACATAATTAAATAGCATTTTCCATACTTAGAATTATAAACTAACATTATATTGTTTTATTAAAAATAATTTGCATAAAGTATTCAGAGAGAAGGAGGGCAGAAAAGCACTATTATGAAATAAAATATAAAATTAGCTTTTGAAATTTGTATTCTGTTTTAGAACATCAAGCTTTATGTTTACTCTTATAAAAGCATAATTATAAACTATCAAGTTCTGCTACCTATAAGAAATACAAGGAATCCACAAGCACTTTAAGCAGGAAAAATATGCAATTTGTGTATTTTTCCTGCTTAGTGGTTGTGGATTCCTTGAATTCCATATAAAAGCATTTTAAAAATGTCTATCCTGTATACATTAAGCAATTTCTAGACAGTGGAGATTGCTTTCAGTTCTAACTTGATGATAAATTTAATTTTCATCCTCTGTTGATCTCTAGAGCATCAATAATAAAACTTTAATGATGATAGTTGATAGTTTGGATAGTGTTAGTTTTGTGCTATTGCTGTTAGCTCTATAATTATGCTTTTTTTGAGCTTTTTTTATGTCTTTTTAGGATAAATTTCATTGTATAAAAGCTATTATAATTTTCATGTTTGCAAAAATTGATATTATAAATCATTAATATTGTTAAATTTTCTAGATGAAGTCCAAAAGATAAATATAATATTAAATTTCTTTTAAATAATTAAACCAAAAACTTTTCCATTTTATTTCTTCTTATTTTATATTTATTTTAAAAGCATTTTATTTAATTAATGTGAAGTTAATTTCACTCCTGACTTAATTTTCATATGAAATTGAAATTGTGAGTGCCATATCTGTAATTTCTTAGTTTATCTTTGTCATTTCTCAATCTCTCTCTTTGAACATATCTATATGTTTGATTTAATCTGCATATCATCTGATCAGATGAACAAAGAATAGTCTTTTATGATGTTATATCAAAGAGAAATATAAAAATTATAAAAGAAGATGATAATTATTGATTGATTTGTAAGTTAAATATTGATATTTGTTTTAAGTAATTTTATGAAAATGTGCATTCAGTCTGAGTTAGTAATATTGGGACATGTTGGGACTAACAAGGAGAGGGCGCGAGGGCCGGAAAACGGAATGAAACGAAATTGATTTTTGTAAGAGTTCTTGACTAGTACTAAAACACAGTAAAAGGCTAGAGGCCAATGGCTAGCCATTATGGATAAAAACGATCTCGAAGAAAGATGTAACGGACATACCAGTTCGTTATACTAATTAACTACGAGTTGGCGTGGCAGCGCGGTTAAGCAGCAAACTGCCATGGTCAGCCCGAGTTCTACAACGAGTTGTCGTGGCAGCATGGTTAAACGGGAAACTTCCATGCAGTCGGCCAGAGTTCTATTCCCGCTAGTTACATTTTTTTTTGTTTATTCGTATTAACAGAAATATGAATTGAAAAGATTAAAAACAGCATTAATTAAATATATTTTTCTGTTTGTCTGCCATTTTGCTTGAATGATAGTTGCAATATTATATCTGTGCTAACTAGTACCAACAGCTAACAGTAAAACACAATGCTGTGCATTTATAAACTGCTTTAATATGATCTACAGTAGGGTTCTCACAGTCAACCTTCTTTTACTCGTACTCTAAAGTAAAAAGCGGGTTCTTATTTCTTGCTAACATTTCAATTTTACTTGTTAATTATGATTATCACATAGGGGTGCGATAAGCTTAACTGTTTTATGGTCTGGTTATTTCCTTTAAATTTTATTTTCATGCATGCATCAGTGATGAAATATATTTAATTAATGCTGTTTTTAACCTTTTCAATTCATATTTCTGTTAATACGAATAAACAAAAAAAAATGTAACTAGCGGGAATAGAACTCGAGTCGACCGCATGGGAGTTTGCTGCTTAACCACGCTGCCACGCCAACTCATCGTTAATTAGTATAACGAACTGGTATACTTTTGTCACGTCTTTCTTCGAGGTCATTTTTATCCATAATGGCTAGCCATTGGCCTCTAGCCTTTTACTGTGTTTTAGTACTAGTCAAGAACTCTTACAGAAATCAATTTCGTTTCATTCCGTTTTCCGGCCCTCGCACCCTCTCCTTGTAAGCCATTTTGGCCTAATTAAACAAAGTAATAATAAAACTTCAAAAATAAAATATGTAATTCAAAGGTAAATAAATAATAGATAAAAAATAATAATTAGGTACCTATTTTAAATCTTTATTAAAATTGGTGAAAAACCAATAATTAGGTACCTATCTCCTCTGACTTCAACTTCAACACTGGGCCACTGATATTCATGCCTAGGTACCTATTTTAATGCTTTATTAAAATTGGTGAAAAACCAGTAATTAGGTACCTATCTCCTCTGACTTCAACTTCAACACTGGGCCACTGATATTCATGCCTTGCTCACTAACTATGGAAAACCTTTGATCTAATGCTTCTTAGACTTCTAGATCTTTTCTATCATGCTTTCTTTTGGATGTTCCCAGAATTTCTTTCTGTAATGTCCACTTGTCTTGCAGTTAATTTTCTTGTTGTAGGTGATGTGCTATGGTAGATTTTGGTTTATTTCAATGAGTCTATGATGGCTTGTATTAAATGGCTGGCTTTTAATTTTATTCAGCCAAGCAATTTTACTTGAGTATAAAATTCTTTCTTGACAACTTGGCAAAGATTAGTATATGTAGTGTTGCCATACTTTCAAAAAATCCTTAAAATATACCAAAACTTGAAAATTCCTTTTCTGCTACTGTCCCAATTAAGCGTTTAAATTATGTATAATTTGGTTTCTGTTCTTTGAGATTTGGCCCAAAAAAGCAACAGGCGCTAAAATTCAATTAACCGGTGGCTTAGTTTGGTGTTCTGTTCTTTGAGATTTGACCCAATTAACTGGAATCTACTATATATATAGAATTCTTGAGATTTGGCCCAATTAAGCAGAATCCACTATATATATATTGTTTTTCAGATTTGGGCCAATTACGCGGCTGTCCCAATTATCTGGGTCCCAACTAAGCGAAATCCACTGCAATTGCTATACTAAAATATAATTAATCCATCAGTATTACAATATATGCTATGCTGTGTTATATATAGATTTTGCCAAATTATGGATTTTTTTTTTTAAAGAATTCATTTTTAAAAGTATAAAATTGATAAAAGATGACATAACCTCTTCATTACGCTGCTCCATAATTTCCATACACTACTAAGATAATATAATTTCAGCTCACTTGGTTTTTGACAATTGCGGATAATTCTTTCCCTGCCCAAGTGAGCTGAAATTATATTATTTTAGTAGTGTGTTGATAAAAGAGGATATTTTCAGAAATTTCTACTGCATTCATAAAATTTCCAAAGAACTATGGTTCGAATCCCTATCATTTTAAACATACATACACACAATGTCATTCAGACAGTTCAAGTGAACCAGCAAATTTTAACAACCTGTTCTCTTGAACCAGTTGTTAAAATTTATTGGGTTTACTGAATTACTTTTTTGGAGAGAAAAAATAAAACATATAGCCAGCTTGTAAGAATTCAACTAAATTTTTTACAGAATGAAAAACAATGATAAATTATTATAAGAATTATGAGCATGATTCATATAATATTAGGTATATCTATTTCAAAATAGTTGATAGCAAAAGAAACCATGACATGAATCAACTTTGGAAGCATGCTACAACAATGAAAATGTATACTAAAATAATATATATTAATTTGAAATTCACAACTTCTTGATGCTCATTGTACTTAAAATCATATTATGCAAAACTTTTACTCCAAATTTAAATAGAACTAATGCTAAATGTCTATTTCATAGAACTTTTGAGAATTGCCAATAACTATCTAATAAATATTCTATATATATATACAGTAAACAGTAATCCCTGATTTACAACAATTTATATTTATAATAGTGATTACTTATGATGAAAATCCATAGTTATGTTAGCCATCATCAATAATTTTACAATAATGGTAGGCATTTGACTAGATAGCTGAATAGTCACCAGAGTGGAAACATAGTATGTTTCCTCTATGAAGTATTCATGTTTAATTGAAAGTTCATACCTCTAGATTTCAGAGGAAGAGTTCAAGTCTAACCCATTCAGCCCTATCTTTTATCTGACTTTATAATGGGTGTAGGCAGCCTGTGGTGAGCAGTGCAATGTCATGCTGATTATTATTGAATAAAACTGGAATTTGTTTATATGATGAGAGAATGCATGATACAAGGAAGATATCCTGAAAATTTCACATAGATGTCTTAGAAAACAATGAAAATATCTTTGTCTAAATATTAAAATTTTTTATAAAATTATAAATATTAATTAGCTACTTGTATTTGATTTGATTTTCTGACATGAAGATGTTAAGAAAGATAAATTTCTATCTTTTACTGACAGATCTGCCATCAACAATTTTATTTGTGGCATTTTTAAAGATAAATTTCTATCTTTTACTGACAGATCTGCCATCAACAATTTTATTTGTGGCATTAAAAATTGATGATGATTATTTTCAATAACCTTGTAGTTCAGTATCTGCATATCTTGTAATTTCCATTTTATTCTATGAATCTATTTGAATATTAAATATATAACTTTAATTTTGAATATTTTAATAGATAGGTAAATTTATTTTTAATCAAGAAAATAAAGAATGATTTTGTATTCTGTATTTGAAGGACTTTTTCTATAACTGTATCAAAGAATATACAGTGGTACCTTGGTTAACAATGGCCTCTGATAACGACATACTTGGTTAACGACAAGTGATTGTAAGAAAAAAATGTTTTGGTTAATGATTCCTGATGATGTGAACTTCCGACAAAATAGAGCTCTGTAAAACAATTTGTCACCACATCACGTGATTCGTTAATTCAGTTGTTAATCATTATTATTTTTTTTTTATCACAATCAATTCAAATCTTTACTTACTTATTTTATTGTCACCTTAAAATCAGGTAACTTCCCTACAAATTATATTAGCAGAAGAAAGATATATTTTTACAATTCGCAGTTCTGGTTGCTCTATTTCTGAACGATCTTGATTTCTTAGCTGAATGAGTAAAATTAATGTAAAATAATTTGTGAAGTCTAGTTGATTTCTGAGGCACCTTAAGGGAAACAAAATTACTTGTTATTTCACAGAGTACATACTTTTTAAATAGATTCATATCTTATTTTATAATAAGATCTTCAAAAGTGATGATTTGAACTTATCTATATCTGCTGATATCATTCTTTTTACAACTTGAACTGTATGAAAATAAGTGTTTTTAAGTTTACTTAAATGATAATCTGGAGCAGAAGCAATTACAGATAAAGCATAACTTATTATGCTGACTATAAAAGACTGAATAACAGTTTTACAAATTTCATTATTTTTCAAAAATTTTAAATTTCTCCAAAACTAGACCAATGACTGAATGCATACGACCTCTCAGAAAATTAATTTGATGTTTGAAGCTAAGAATGCTGTCAAACAGGATTCCCAAATCCTTATGTACTTCATTTAATCTATACATTCTTTGTAATATAAAATATTATCTGGAAGAACTTTGTTCAATTTTGGGGAGAATCTCATCAATACAGTTTTATCCAAATTTAATCTTAAAATTATTTTCATTAAGCCAATTATTAAGTTTGTCTAAATCAAGTGTAAGGACTGCAAGATCAGAATTTAGCACTTTAAGATGTCAGCTTAAGCAATTATTTCAGATTTGGTAAGATTGAAGATAGGAATCATGCATAGGACAAATAGCAGAGCACTCAAAGCAGAGCCCTGTAAAAGTCCATTTGTTAGAAAGAAAATATCTTGAGTAGTATTATTTATCTTCACTATATATTTACGTGAAGCGAGAAAACTGATAATCCAGTTTATAAACACATGATCTATATTGTAAACGGATTCAAGTCTATTTTTAAGAATTGTGATATGTATTGTGTGGAGGCCCGACGTCTGGCCTGCTGGAGAATGTCACTTCTCACTCAATCATAAGTTAACAGGGTTGACAACTTTATAGGCCACATCAGGTAAGGGGGTCTCTCCTCCGGCCGGGTCCGAAGTACTCCGTTCTCCATTTCCCCAAAATGAAAATAAACACGTTTTGAAGTAAACCGCACAAGAACTCCGGCATTGTGGGTAAGGAGGTCTCTCCTCCGGCCGGGTCCGAAGTACTCCGTTCTCCACTATTTCCCCAAAATGAAAATAAACACGTTTTGAAGTAAATCGCACAAGAACTCCAGCATTGTGCAGGTGTTCAGAGGGGTTGCGTGAAGTTATGAGACAGAGGTCTCGATGTCAACTTCCCGGGGAAAAAGGGAGAGAGGTGTTTATTTGTTTTATCGAAAGTGCAGAACGGGGATTGGAACAAAGACAGTTCAGTTGGTTCTAGCCCACCGTAGAGAGAAGTCGGTTACAATTTGAGTTAAGAAACAGACATCCTTTTTGTACTCTGCAACCGGCAGACTCACTAATCTTGTACGAACTGTCAGTCATTGATTGCCAACATCTGTTGTCAAGTAGAACGATCCTGTTTGAGAAGTCAGATGCTTGTACGAATAGAGCTGAGGGAAAAAGGGAGAGAGGTGTTTATTTGTTTTATCGAAAGTGCAGAACGGGGATTGGAACAAAGACAGTTCAGTTGGTTCTAGCCCACCGTAGAGAGAAGTCGGTTACAATTTGAGTTAAGAAACAGACATCCTTTTTGTACTCTGCAACCGGCAGACTCACTAATCTTGTACGAACTGTCAGTCATTGATTGCCAACATCTCCTGTTGTCAAGTAGAACGATCCTGTTTGAGAAGTCAGATGCTTGTACGAATAGAGCTGATACTAACAATTTGACTGTTACTGCATCACAGAAGAAATACTGTCAACTTGGTCAGAGTGTCGAACGAATTTCGCATTCGACCAATTCGAACTCAAAAGTTACTTTGAACTATCTGCACATCAATCCAGCCACCCATTATCCTCCCCGGGGAAGCCACCTCATCAATTGGACTAAAAGTGAACTTCCGACCGAGCCCTTCATCTAGAGCAGAGCGTGCCTCCGTCTAAATCCACTGGCCAGAGAAGGTCCTGATTATCGTTGAGGTATTGTCCTCTGACTTAAATTGTCGGGTTTAGTACATGTGTAATTATCACTCTCTCCAATAAAAGATGATGATTGTACCTACAAAAGTAGTCTGTGTCCGTTTGTCCAGCCTCTCGTCACCCGTCCTTACTCACATCACACGCCGCTTGTAGGCTATCTGCCTGTTGGGAACCGTTCATTCTAGTCTTGCGGGCCGTGCGGGCCTCACAATTGTATCAAAAGCAGCTGTGATGTCTGAATACCTGTGTCCGTTTGTCCAGTCTCTCGTCACCCGTCCTTACTCGCATCACACGCCGCTTGTAGGCTATCTGCCTATTGGGAACCGTTCATTTTAGTCTTGCGGGCCGTGCGGGCCTCACAATTGTATCAAAAGCAGCTGTGATGTCTGAATATGCAGTATAGGTCGGTAAACTTCTATCAAAATTGGAATATATTTTATCAAGAAAAGAAATCAGATTCATTGTTGTAGATCGGTTTTTAATTGCATAATGTTGATTATTACTGATAGAGCCCTTAGTATAATATTGCATATAAGTCTGACAATATCATTATTAAAATTAATAAAATTATAACCATATAAAAATATATTTAAGTAAATGAGGATTAACATATAGCAGGGGTGTCAAACTAGCAGCCTGCCTGCCGCATGCAGCCCTCGGCATGATTTTTTGCGGCCTTCAATGCTCTTAGCTAAAATAAAAACTAGAACAATATGTTACAAAGATATTAGGAAACAACTGCCGCATCGCAGCTATGTCATATACTATGATACATTAGTTTGATTTTAACAAAAGGCAATTGCATGAGTTTCTTTTTGATTGGTGTTGTTGGACATATTTGTGCAGATGACAATGATCTTTCAGATCGGTCATACAAAATAAATGCTGTTCTTCAAGACTTACATATTTTTGTAGGAAATTTTCTCCCTAAAAATACAAAAAAAGTATAAATAGGAACCTACTATTTTTTGGGATAGCCAAATACAATAAACAAATTTAAAACAATTCATCTGTGACAAACATTTGTAAAGGATGTACTAACAGGCTTGTTAAATATTTACTTTTTGTGTTATAACCTATTTTAAAAAATTTAAGTAGTTACGAATATTTGAATATATAAAATTTTAATGAAAATTCTAGTTTTTGTGCAAAAATATTGTTTTTAACGCTAAATAGGAAACTAGAGATCGATAGCGAGGACTAAATTAAAAAAAAAAAAAATGTGTAATTAAAAGCAATCATGCAACGATTACGGATTATTGCACTAAATTCGCTTAATACATAGTGTTTTCAATTATTCTATCTGTATTACTGGTACCTCGATTCAAAATATAATTTAAAAAAATTTGTAAATGTAATGTGGCCCTCGGTAATCTTATAAACTCATTAAATGGCCCTTCAATTAAAATGAGTTTAACAAATTATTTAATTAATTAAAAATAGATGTGCAACATTTCACTAGTTTTTAGTTTCTTAAAGATGATTTCTAGACGATTATTATTTTACATTCTGTAAACAAAGTCTGATTGTATTGTTTGTTTGTGTTATATATTATTTGACATCTGCAAGTGGTGTGACATGGCAGTTTCGGATTCCATTAGGAGAAAAAAAAAATCTGTCTGAGATCCTTCAGTTCATATAGACAATAAATCAGCGAGTGCGTGTCACTGTTCATTCGCCAAAAAAATTCAAAATCAAATCTTATCTGTATAATAATCATTGAATCTAGAAGCTGCTAATTAGTGTTTACGGATTTGTTTGTCAAAAAACTCTGAAGTAAGCCCAATTGTCTGGTGAAGATTGTTCTGTGACTGTTTTCATGAACAGTTCATTTTATTAATGTTAATCTTTTTTGTAGCAAATATAATAAATTGGTTGAGAGACTCATTCTTACTTATGCTGCTATTGTTTGGTGGCAAAGGGTTTTGCTTAAGATTTGCAGGGCTGAACTTGGAAAGATTCAAAGGCTGGCCTATTTGGGCATTACTGGGGCTATGAAGACTGCTCCCACTGCTGCTCTTGAGGTTCTCTTGGGTATTCCTCCTTTGCATTTGTTTGTTGAGGCGAGTGCCCGGGAGGGCTATTATAGGCTTCATTCTTCTGGGAGAGGGGTTTCTTGGACCCACAAGGTGTGTTGACACATTTGTTTTGAGTGGGACAGGATATACTGTAACATTCTTGGGATGGTTAAGGATTACATGGTACCTAGATTTAACTTCTTCCGGCCCTTCACTGTTGTTTTGGAGAGCTGGGGAGGGGGATTTGGGACCAGTATCAAGAGTGGTTTGGTCTGGTTTACGGATGGTTCTAAAACCACTACTGGTGTTGGGGCGGGGGTTTACTGAGAGGGGACGCGGATGTTTTATTCCTATTCCCTTGGGCAGTTTGCCACACTCTTTCAGGCAGAAATTTTTGATAGTTCCCGATTTGTTTCAAAGCTTATTTGGGATTGTCATCTTCTCATTGAGGAACTGGCCACCAAGAACAGGGTGCAGCTTGTTTGGGTGCCAGGGCACAAAGGGATTGGGGGCAATGAGGTTGCTGAGAGGCTTGCCAAGGAAGGGGCTTCTCGCCCTTTTTTGGACCTGAGCCTGCCCTGGGTATTGGATCTAATGCTTTTGGGTGGATCATCAAGGACTGGTTGGCGACCCAGCATCTCATTTCCTGGAGGTCTATCTCTGGTCTTATCTTTGGCGAAGACACTCATTTTGGGTTGCTCTGCTCAGCGAACTAAGGAGTTGCTTTCGCTGAAGGGTTTTACTAGGACTGGTTGGCGACCTAGCATCTCATTTCCTGGAGGTCTATCTCTGGTCTTATCTTTGGCGAAGGCACTCATTTTGGGTTGCTCTGCTCAGCGAACTAAGGAGTTGCTTTCGCTGAAGGGTTTTACAGGGCTTCTTACAGGGCACTGTCATCTTAGAAGACATCTTCACTTGATTGGCCCTATGTGTAGATGTCAGTATGAGGAGGAAACTCCTTTTCACATTTTGTGTGAATGTGTTGCTCTTTCGTGGCTTAGGCGTGATCTCTTGATGTATTTTCTTGTTCCGGAGGATCTTGCTACTGTCCCATTGAAGAAAATACTGTCGTTTGTTTTAAAGACGGGACTTCTTCTGGGATGATTTGATTGGTAGTGCATAATAGACCATTGTTGGTCATGGTGCTTGGGCTGGATAGGCTCCTCCCTTTCTACTACTACTACTAACTACTACTACTAACTACTACTACTAACTACTACTACTAACTACTACTACTACTACTAACTACTACTACTAACTACTACTACTACTACTAACTACTACTACTAACTACTACTACTAACTACTACTACTACTACTACTACTACTACTACTACTACTACTACGCTATAATAAATAAATGATACTTTCCATATTTTTAGGATATTTTAAATGAGTTTTATCTTCATTTTTAATACTTACTATGGTTATGGGAAGGAGTCGGAACAAATTAATCAATTTTCAATTAAATCCTATGGGGAATTGTGCCTTGGATAATGGTGGTTTTGGTTAATGACAGTAATCCTAGAATGGATTACCATCATTAACTAAGGTACCAGTGTATTATTGTAATTTGTAATATAATATAATAAATATATTTATTTATTTTTTATTAAATAGGACAAACCAAGATTTTATTTTACGATGAAATTTATTAGATTTTGTTAAATAATATATTTTATACTTAAAAAAAGTCACTGTAATTTAAAGTTATTGGTAATTTTTAAATTTTTAAAATTATAGGGTTTAGAAGTGATTGAATCTACTAATCTGAAATATTTTGGAAAAGAAATGATAGCAGAATTTTATGCACTGAAAGGAATGTTTTTAGCCCAAAGTGGAAGATCTGAAGAAGCTAATAAAGCTTTCAGTGCTGCTGTACAAATGCATGATACTTTAGTCAAAGCATGGGCTTTATGGGGTGATTATTTAGAATCAATATTCACAAGAGATAGATGGGAAAGGTAAATTTATATTTTAATTTTAAAAAATTTGTAATTATCATCTTTTTAAATTTAAAATAATGATAAGTATAAATTATTTGATTTCATTTCTTTTCATTTTCTAAGATTAAATTGAATAAAAAGAAGATTTTATTTATTAATTATTAAGTTACAAAAAGCAGTTTATTTTTGTATTGATTCATTGAGACAATCTATACATTCTATTATAGGAATAATTCATTCCAGAATATTTTATTTAATTTTATTATGCAAAAATATTTTGTTTTATTGGATTGTCTGAAAAGTCATGATGCATTTTTTCTATTTTTTAAAAAGTATTTATTTATATAAAGAACAATGATCAAAGATATATTGCCCATTTTGCTCGATAATCTTTTGCCATCTTTCAGGGAGCTTTATAATTCCTCATTCATAGAAGGACCTCTCTTTATCTGCAAAACCTGAACAAGGTGTTGATTTACAGCCTTATCTGAATTGAATGTCATACCACACAAGGAATTTTGAAGAGAGTGAAACAAGTGGAAGTCTGATAGTGCAAGGTCAGGTGAGTATGGTAGGAATGGCAACACATCCCATCCAAACTCCAATACTTTTTAGCGGGTGATCAGACTTGTGTGTGGTCTTGCATTGTTGTGATGGAACACACTCCTTTACAATTAATGAGTTCTGGACATCTCTGGATGACAGAATATTCAATTGCCGACAGTACACTTCTGAATTGATTGTTTGATTGCTTGGTAGAATCTCAAGAAAAACAAGACATCATTAAAATCCCACCATACTGAGAGCATAATTGTCCTTTGATGAATGTCTGCTTTTGATGTCGTTTGAAGCGTGTGAGGAATGGTGAGTTAAAGAAAAAGGACTTACCGGAACAAGGCGACGATGTTCGTATGGGGGGTGTGGTCAGCGGTTTCCCCACCTCCATGATGTAATGGAAACTACTAAATATGATTTAATGTTAAAAAACCAGTTAAAGTATGATAAAATAAATAGAAAAAATAGAAAAACAAGACATCATTAAAATCCCACCATACTGAGAGCATAATTGTCCTTTGATGAATGTCTGCTTTTGATGTCGTTTGAAGCGTGTGAGGAATGGTGAGTTAAAGAAAAAGGACTTACCGGAACAAGGCGACGATGTTAGAAATTATTTATTAACTTATTAAATTAAGTTATATAAATATAAAGAACCTACACAGGAATTCCACAACAATTATATGAATAGATGTATAACAAAATATATCAACGCGGACATATAGTATATTCGACCTTGGAAAACCAATGAAACATTCCGAACTACACCAGCAATAGCTTGCCGTAATCCACGTGTCCTTATAACGTTTAGACAGGGCAAGAACAAAAATCAAAAAGCACTTCTCTCCTGCGGAGCCAGATTCTCTCTATCGCTCCCTCTTCTCTGTCTGGTGAAATTCAGGGATCTGCCTGTGAAACTGGACTGTCTTCCAGTTTTCCGAAGTGTCGTCTGTCTCTGCCCCTCGATGTCTTCACCAATTCCGACAAATGGGGAAAGGGTTCGAATTGTTCCTCGAAACCCATTTGCTCTGTTTGAAATTTTCTTTTCCCCGGGATTGGCGGTAGAAATTGTCAATTTTGATTTTTATAGCTCGTTGTTGTTATGAGACCCGGACAACTTGGGTCTCTCTCCTACATGGACATAACTACGGGTGGGCCCGGGTGGGCCATGGCCCATGCATTGAAAGTTCTGGCCATGTGCTGGCCCATCCTGAATGTATAATCCGAAACGAAAATTGTATAAAGAAAACGTAATTATGTGCTGGCCCATACGTACTTATTTGATATCAACTCAATACAAAATTATGCAGTGATTTTTACTTAATGATGCAAAAACGATCGATTACTTTGTCCAAATCGAGAGCTTTTGCGATTTTTCTCTCGATAAATATGATTGCTAAATAGCTTAACCAAATCATTAAGCATTCTGTTATGTAAATACAATTTAATAAAGCACATACGGGATAATGTTTTTGTGTCTATGAGAAAAACTCTCATAGACACAAAAGTTAAGCAATTTAGCAATCATGTTTTCTTATATCTTTTTAATATGAATTTGTTCATAAACAGACGTTCTACAATGTCATTCTTTAATTAATTTGATCGTCTACAAGAAATATCCTTCATATTCAAGGTAGTTTCCTTATAATTTATTTATTCATTTATATACAGTAAATAACCTTCAAAAACAATGTTTAAAGTTTTTTTCAACGACCTTGTCAAAAATAAGACAATGAAACATCTATCGTATATACTCGTGTATAAGCCGAGGCTTTTTCTCAAAAAAAATTTCAGAAGTGGAGGGTCGGCTTATATACGGATCAAAAAATCAACTTTTCTTTTTGGTTGGAGAAATTGAAGTAATAAGCAAAACCATAAGTTATTGAACGTCTCCTAAAGACCAGGAAGGAAATTTTTAAATAATTCATTTATTATGATACCAGGTAAAATTTTCTCTTACCCCGATGCGATCGAGCGTGTCGCGCCGCCGACTCTAACCTGCGTCTATATACCGTAATCAGATAGGCGACGCTGCGCTACCCGATACGACGCGACGCGAAAACTCGACAATCAATCAAGAATCTTACTTAGGATTCATATTTGAGTGAAAATATATATTTACTTTTCATTATTATTAATTAAGAATGTTTTAATTCATTCGCTAGTAATCGATAAATACTTATTATATTTAACTCATCGATGATTTAATTAAAATAGATTAAAAAGTAACTAAAATAATGTTTAAAATAACGAAAATTATAATACAGTAATTATTTAAAATCTGTACTGAAAAATAACTTTAGTCTATCAAAAAAGTTCATCGTAAGCAAAATCAAAACTTCGAAATCGCACGCTTAACATCTAGAAATCACGTTGCACACGTCATCCTAACAATATACAGTATGACATCATCGTTAGGGTGATCCACTCATTTTAAAATACAATCAATATTACAGGGGTGTCCAACTGGCGGCCCTCGACGTGATTTTTTGTGGCCCTCAATGCTCTTAGCTAAAATAAAAACTAGAACAATATGTTACGAAGATATTAGGAAACAACTGTCGCATCATAGCTATGTCATATACTATGATACATTAGTTTGATTTTAACGAAAGGCAATTGCACAAGTTTCTTTGTTTTGATTGGCGTTGTCGACATGTACAGACAACAGTGATCTTTCAGATCGGTGACATAAAATAAATGCTGTTATTCAAGACTTACATATTTTTGTAGGAAATTTTCTCCCTAAAAATACAAAAAAAGTATAAATAGAAACCTACTACTTTTTTGGATAGCCAAATACAATAAACAAATTTAAAACAATTCCTCTGTGACAGACGTTTGTAAAGGATGCGCTAACAGACTTGTTAAATATTGACTTTTTGTATTATAACTTATTTTAAAAAATGTAAGTAGTTATGAATATTTGAATATATAAAATTTTAATGAAAATTCTAGTTTTTGTGCAAAAATATTGTTTTTAACGCTAAATAGGAAACTAGAGATCGATAGCGAGGACTAAATTTAAAAAAAAATGTATAATTAAAAGCAATCATGCAACAATTATGGATTTTTGTACTAAATTCACTTAGAATAATTGTAAACACTATGTATTATCTATATTACTGGAACCTCGATTCAAAATATAATTTAAAAAAATTTGTAAATGTAATGTGGCCCTCAGTAATCTTATAAACTCATTAAATGGCCCTTCAATTAAAATGAGTTTAATAAATTATTTAATTAATTAAAAATATGTGCAACATTTCACTAGTTTTTAGTTTCTTAAAAAAAAAACAAAAATGTGTAATTAAAAGCAATCATGCAACGATTACGGATTATTGCACTAAATTCGCTTAATACATAGTGTTTTCAATTATTCTATCTGTATTACTGGTACCTCGATTCAAAATATAATTTAAAAAAATTTGTAAATGTAATGTGGCCCTCGGTAATCTTATAAACTCATTAAATGGCCCTTCAATTAAAATGAGTTTGACACGCCTGAAATATTAGAATACAAACTCAACTCAACTATAGAGAAAACGAAACTTTGAACGGTCTCTTGGGAGCCGTGTGACGTAGACGTATTTTTATTGTGATGATATGAATTTTTTTAGAAAAGAAAACAGTTATTCAATAACAACAATAAAAAGAAAATATTTTCATGCAAATTATAAAAATTTATTACTATTCATTAACTTGATATTTTCTGAAGCTACGTCATTCTAACGATAATGCCATATACCGATATCAATCTCGCTTCGGAGTAAAATAATTTTACTTTACCTGTTGCTATCGAGCGCGTCGCACCGCCGAATCCAACCTGCATTTATATAAGTGCATCAGATAGGCGACGCCGCGCTACCTGATGCACTGCGACGCAGAAATTATCGACAATAATCCAAGAATCTATATAGGCGCGTTGCGTTGGATCACTTTAGCTGAATTATTGTCGAGAATTTCTGCGTCGGTAAACAAAATCTGATTGTATTGTTTGTTTGTGTTATATATTATTTGACATCTGCAAGTGGTGTGACATGGCAGTTTCGGATTCCATTAGGAGAAAAAAAAAATCTGTCTGAGATCCTTCAGTTCATATAGACAATAAATCAGCGAGTGCGTGTCACTGTTCATTCGCCAAAAAAATTCAAAATCAAATCTTATCTGTATAATAATCATTGAATCTAGAAGCTGCTAATTAGTGTTTACGGATTTGTTTGTCAAAAAACTCTGAAGTAAGCCCAGTTGTCTGGTGAAGATTGTTCTGTGACTGTTTTCACGAACAGTTCATTTTATTAATGTTAATTTTTTTTGTAGCAAATATAATAAATTGGTTGAGAGACTCATTCTTACTTATGCTGCTATTGTTTGGTGGCAAAGGGTTTTGCTTAAGATTTGCAGGGCTGAACTTGGAAAGATTCAAAGGCTGGCCTATTTGGGCATTACTGGGGCTATGAACTTGGCACAATTATGACACACATTATTATTAGAAAATTTTTTCAGAATATTAAGCTAGCTAAATTGGATATATCCTGTATCAGGCAGCGCGGCGTCGCCTATCTGATGCACTTACAAACGCAGATTGGAATCGGCGGCGCGACACGCTCGATCGCTTCGGGTAAAGTAAAATTTTGCCTTTTAAATTGATATATTGGTGTCTATATTATAATAATTTATTTTATATATATATATTTAAAGATTCAATAAAATCATTTATTAATTTATTTTATATGTATATATTTAAAGTTTCAATAAAATATTTATTTTTGTAAATGGCATTATATCGATAGTCAGAAAATCAAAGACATCTCGCGTATAATTTATCAGTTTCAAATTTTTATCAAATTTTAAGTGTGCTAAAGTAGGGATAGGCTTTTTCGAAATTTTATAGAATTTTGTGCGCTAAAGTCTGGGGGTGGGCTTATACACGGGTTACGCATTTTTACCGATTTTCAAACTCCGAAGTCCGGGGGGGGTCGGCTTATACACGGATCAGCTTATATTCGAGTATATACGGTATTTAAGAAATTTAGAACTAACTTGAAAAAGAAGAACTATTTTCTTATAAAAAAGGAAAACAGTTAAATTTTAGTTATAGAATATTTGTTATAATTATAAATACAAATTTTTATTTAATATTAAAAAAAAAACTTGGCACAATTATGACACATTATTATTAGAAAATTTTTTCAGAATATTAAGCTAGCTAAATTGGATATATCCTATACCAATACTTGTATTAAGATCAGCCGATAGCTGAATGCTGGGGATTGAATTATTTCAGGCATAGAATCTATCTAAAAAATCTGAAAGCGTGAGATCTAAAATTGATCCGGATCATACCATCATCAAGCTGACTTACTTTAATGCACTAGTGCTTAGTATATTAGAAATTGTGTATAACTATAATATGAAAAGTACTTTAAACAATATCTTCTCTAATTAAATAAACAGTTAAAAGTACAACTTTAAATATAATTTTAATAAGGTGGAGTGGGGTAAGTGCACAGCGGTTTTTACAAAGTTGGACTTTAAACGAAGGTATTTCAACCTATCGTATAGATATTTGGCAAAGTCGTTAACAATGGCATTCCACAGCTAATACCATTTAAATCATTTTTGAAAATTTTATATTTGCGACAAAATCTTACAAAATGTCAGCGATCACGCACTTAACCCGAAACGGGGTAAGAGTGAACGTGCAATTTAAAAAAGTTTTCATGTTTATTTACGCACCCTAATTGGCACGAGCAGAATCAGGAACAAATCTACTATAAAATGCTTTTTACCGCATTAAGATAGGGTGTTTCGTTTTAGAGTTATTCTTTGTTAAAGAAAAAAGGAT